>JAQZBX010009955.1:0-35950 GCA_029593785.1 Cabassous unicinctus
TTTTCATTTTCATTCTTCTTGAGATATTTATTGATTTCTCTCAAACATATCCTCTTTGAATCACTGATTATTTTAGGAGTGTGTTGTTTAATCTCCATATATTTGTGAATTTTCCCTTTTTGCATCTCTTGTTGATTTCCAACATTATTCCACTGTGATCAGAGAAAGTGCTTTGTATAATTTTGATCATGTTGAATTTATTGAGATCTGATTGTGACCCAGCATATGGTCTATCCTAGAGAAAATCCATGATCACTTGAAAAGAATATATATCCTGCTGTTTTGGGGTGTAATGTTCTGTATATGTCTACTAGGTTTAATCCATTATCATATTATTCAAACTTTGTGTTTCTTTATCGATCCTCTGCCCAGATGTTCAATCCAATGCAAGGGGTGGAGTTAAAATGGTGGCTCCTAGCCTCTTTTCAACTTGGACAGGTTAAAACCTTAACTGTTCTTAGGGTTATACTTTATTCAGCCGAATTACTAATCAGTAGCTGAAGTTCCTCTGCTGCATTTGGGAAATGGAGCTTTCTACACCAGCCACTGAATAACAACTGAGGTGACTTTCCCACCAGAGTAGATAAAGCACTGGGCTCTGTGGCATGGCCTGCAGTTTCTCAGAGAATCTGGTGCAGGTCCCCCTAACTTACTCCATGCCAGAGATGGTGCTGGGATTTAGGCAAGACCTGCAATTTGAACTGGGTGGAAAGAAGGTCTCTAAGTCACTGTGATTTTCAATCAGCTCTGCTTCCCCTCATGTGGGGGGCAAAATTAAAATGCTAAAATACCGAACTCTTCCTTACTTGGGCAGGTTCAAACTTGAACTGTTCTTATGATTATAATTTAGACAACTGAAGTTACTATGGCCAACCATCTCTTCCTCCGCCATTTTTGGGGAATTGAGTTTCCAACTCCAGTAACGGAATAGCTCCCAAGGTGGCTTTGTGCCACCAGTGGAGTATGGGCACTGGCCTCTGTAGCGTTGAGTGCTCTACTCATGAATCTTCTCTGCAGATGGGCAGTCTACTCTTTCTATTCTTTCAAAGATGTTGCATGATTCTCTTCTGGTCTCCTGGGGCCCCCAAACAGGTGCTTTAGTTAACTCTGGGTTATTACTACTGCCCTGTAGGAAGAGCAGGCTCTTGGAGCTCCTTACTCTGCTGCCATTTTGTTTCCAATTTGCCCCCTTCCTCCCCTATAGTTTTAACATAACTTTTTAAACAATATGAAACTTCTCTAAAAATAAAATTTATAATAAATAGCAAAGCAAGGCATCAATGTCCATAGTAGATAGAGGAAAATTACTGCAGAGATAATAGTAGTTTTTCTAAAACAAATAAAGAAGGTAGGAAGGAAGGAAGGAAGGAAGGAAGGAAGGAAGGAAGGAAGGAAGGAAGGAAGGGAGGGGAGGGAAGGGAGAATACACATCCCAATTGACACCAAACTCAAGACTCTCTAAACTTATAGATTGAAATGAGTCTTGAGGTAGTCAGCAGAGTAGTGAATTGAGACTGAATTAAGTCATAAAAACTCATTTGCATTCAATCTTTATCCCTTTTGGTCTAAGTTTTTCTCCAAATGCATTGTTAGATGGCACTTGGTATTAATCCCTTGGTGCCAGGAAGGCTTATCCCTGGGAGTCATATCCCACATTTGGTGGAAGGCAGTGAATTTATATACTGAGTTTGTTTTATAGAGAGGCCACATTTGAGCAACAAGGAGGCCCTCAGGAGGTAACTCTTAGGCAATATATATTACTAGGCCAAGGTCCAATTTCACAAGGACAAGGTTCATATGTACAAGCATCATGTCATGTGCCTGGTGCATTGGTCTGCCCTCCTTTGCTAGACACTGCCCATGTATTCCAGAGATTCTTGCCACTCTATGAGAGAATGTAGCAGGACCCATCAACATGGAATTTGAATATTCCATTGGTTGAGACAAAACCCCATGACCACATGAACACATACTCCATAGATGCATACCCCAGTTGCTCATCCCCACACATCCTCCCCACCACTGACACACTAGACCAATTATCTTTTCCTACCACAGCTGCAATGCTTCTGCAACCCAAAACCTCACCAAAAACAAAGCCATCAAAAAATAACAACAATAAAATTTTTAAAAATTAAACAAAAATAAAAACCAAAAGAGAAAATGAAATTAATTTTTTTACACTATGCCCTTCATCACCATAAGATCTGTTACCTTTTACATATATTGACAATTACTTCTGTATGTTCCCCCAGTGCTTTATTATTTTTTTCACTTTATTTTCTGAGAAGCAATAGGTTACAGAAAATCACATAGAAAATAGAAGGGATTCCCATACACCCCACTCCCTCCCACCACACATCTTCCTCTACCAATAACATCTTACAGGAGTATCGTATATTTTATAATTGATGAACAAATATCAAAGCATCACTCCTAATCATGGTCAGTGGTTTACATTGTGGTTGATATTTTGCAACATATACTTTTATAAGTTCTGACAAAATGTGTAATGGCCTGTATCAATACAGGGTCATGCAGAACAACTCCAATGCCCCAAATATGCTCTGTGTTCTACCCATTCCTCCCTCCCCCTCACCTCAGTACCCATGGCAACCACTAAGTTTCAATCTTTAAAGAATAAGGTTTATATTTACATACATTAATATTGAGGGCTCTACATACTGGTTTCTTTTCTTTTATTGGGCACTGCCTATGTACTCGAGATGTTCTTGCCTCTCTATTTGAGAAAGTAGCAAGATTCCCCAGGATGGGAGTTTGATATTTTCTTGTTTATTGTGTTGGGTCTCCAACCTCTGAGACAACACCTTATGTCAAAATGAACACATTTACATTTCATAGAAGTACATCCCAGGTGCACCCTTTGTCCCATATCCCTCCACCACTAATGCCCTGCACCAGATTTCAAAGTCAGTTGGGAGGTCATTCCAGAGGTTATGCTTATGCACGTCTCATGAGGATCTCACTGTCTTCCACAGTAAACAGTGCCACAAGCAGGGGTGCTCCTGGGGGCTTTAGAGAAGTTTATACACTCTAGGCAGGGCAGACAACACCAGGAATTTGGTGGCCCCCTGTCAGTGAGCCTTATTTTGGAATATTTGATAACCCATCTTCCCCAATGTATCAGAGTTAGATTCATTTATAATTTTCCTACACATATTTCTTCTGCCCCATTTATCTGAACCTATAATTAGCACTAGACTCATTAAATATATGTCCCAGAGACTTAATGTTCCAGTTGTTCATATGTTGGGTGAGCCCTGAATCTCAACAGAGTTGCAGCCAACATCTACTCTCCAGTTCATCAGATTCACCCAGGACAACTCAAAACAGGATAATGATGGACAGCATTCATCTCAAGAAGCAAAGAGTACCTGCAGCTGCATGCAAGACAGTTCTACCCATCAGTCCCACAAGATCTAAGGCCCACTCAATTGGAAGCAGAGTGGGTTATCACCATCCAAATTCCTTAAGATAAGGGAATGAACAAACATAAAGGAGGAATGCAACTATGGTCTAAAGTAGACTTATTATTTTAGTAATGGAAGAACTTGTAACAATATAAAGACAGTGGTCACCAAAGATCTGAGGTGAGGGAGAGGGAAGAATGGGTGAAACATGAGGCATTTCTGAAACCTTGGAATCATTCTGCATGATATTGCAATGATGGATACAAGCCAGTAAACATTTTGCAAAACTATAAAATTTGGTGGTGCAAAGTGTAAAACATAATGTAAACTGTAGGTCATGCCTAGTAGCTGTGCTTCATTACGTTTTCATCAATAGTAAAAATTGTACCACACTGATGAAAGATGTGGTTGGTGGGGAGAGGGTGTGCTGGGTATGTGGAGGGGATTCCACTATATTTTTGTTGTAACAGTTATGTGATCGAAAGCTCCTTTAAGAATAAAGAAAAATTTTAATTAAAAAAGGCTGAATTAAGAATATCTGTGAAAATTGAGATGATATTCATCTTGAGTAGGTTACACATTAGCATTAATGAACATGTGGGTTTGAATATGATGTTATTATTAATCTCCTTTCTAAAAAATATTGCTAAAATATTTGTAAACCTCTGTTTTTTATTGAAAATTGTAGAAATATGTCATTTTAATAATCACTTAATATATGACAGTAGGTATTTCACAGTATATTTCATTCATCTATATATTAGAATGCGATCATAAAACAATTAAAATGTATTCATGTAGACTAGTTACAGAAAAAATAGTAAAATGGAAAAATGCAAAGACAGAAAAGAGTTCTAATAAAATAATGACAGAAGAAAAAACATGTTTCTGAACATAAGATCTCTGAAAGGTCTTTAAAATATCGCCAGTTTGACTTGCATATCAGACAAATCCCTGCAATACTTCATAAACCATGAATCAGAAAAAGGTATATAGTAGTTAAACATGATATTTCCTCTGAGTTGAATGTGTCAAATTTCAGGTTTATCAAATGAACTGTTAGATCAGAAAAGGAGAGAAATTTACCATCGCTACTAACCCAGATATCCCATATGCTGCGCTGTTAGGGAGACAGGAAAGAAGAAGGCATGGATACCAAAGAAGACTGGACTCTGTTTCTTTTTTTTGTTTGTTTGTTTAGACTCATTTTTTTTTTATTATCTTTTTTTATATTTTAAAAGATGCTTACATTACATAAATGTTACACAAAATTTACAGGGATTCCCATGTTCCCCACCTCCCACACTTCTCATAACCTCCCACATAAACATCCTTCATTAGTGTGGCACATCACCTGCAATGGATATACACATCCTGGGGTTTTGCCACTAAGCATGGACCATAGTTCATATTGTAGACCAGACTCTCTCCCACACAGTTCTGCATGTTATATGCTGATGTAAAGCAGCCTATATCTGTCGTTGTAATGTCACTCAGGATAATTCCCAAGTCCTGAAAAAGGCCCTGTATTACAACTGCTTTTGCCTCTCCCTGCCCTGCAAGTGTCCAGTGGCCACTGGCTCCACCTCAATGTTGTATTTTCTTCCATTGCTTGAATCACAATATGTCTTCAACAGAACACCATTAATTCCATTCTAGTCCATAGGTCTTCCCCCAATCCAGAGGAGTCTGGGATGGTGATGACCACTCCACCTCCAAGTGAGAGGGGGCTTATATGCCATGGATAAGATGGAATGGATTATCCTGCCTGCAAGTGCAGACTCTCTCCATTCCCTGGGATGGCTGTTGTCCATCATCTCCTCACCAGTGACTTGGGTGAGCCCATTGAGCTATAGAGTAGGAGTTGGAGTTCCACTGAGATTCCAGGCACAGCTGGCACATGGGCCAGCTCTCTGGCACAAAGTCTCCAGTCTTTGGAAGTACACCTACAAACTCCAGCACCACATATAGGTTTAAATAGCAGGGACTGATAGACCATGCGCAAGGAGGACTTATTTGAGTCCAACTCTGTCATCTCAGGAGCACTGATTCCAAAGTATAGCCCACTGATAAGGCATCAATCTCTGGAGCTATCTCCCCTTATATAGGACCTGGGTTTCTCCAGAGCCCTCAAGAGCCCCTCTGTGTGGGGTGATATCCACTTTGGTGTTCTATGAGATCCTACTGAGGTGTGCGTAAGCGTTACCTCTGGGATGACCTCCCGACTCTCTTTGAAGTCACTTAGCCATATGAACTCATTTGTCTTTACCTTTTCCCTCTTTTATTCAAGGTCTTTTTCCAATCGTATTTCCAGCTGGCACTTGGTATTAATCCCTCGTTGCCAGGGAGACTAAACCCTGGGCATCATATCCCATGCAGGGGAGAAGGTATTGCATTCATATGTTGAGTTTGGCTTAGAGAGAGGCCACAATTGAGCAACAAAGAGGCTCTCTGGTGGCAACCCTTAGGCACCCAATAACAGTAGGCTAAGTTTCAATTACAAAAGCAAAGACTTGTAAGGCTAGTCATCAATAACAAGAATCCATTAGTGGACCATCCTCCTTTGCAGACACTGCCCCTGCACTCAGGGGACTGCTGCTGCTCCCTTGGAGAATGTGGCAGAGCTCTCCAGGCTGGAAATTCAGTATTCTCTCATTTATTGGGTGATTCTCCACCCACTGTGACCATGCCTAACCCCTTGATCATTTGAACAATTTTGTATATCTTTCATGTATATTCAGGTGAACTTCCTCCCATGAAACCCAGATCCCAGACACCCCCCACCAATGATCCTCTCCTGGCCCTCTTGTAACCCTTCTGTGATCTAAACCTTCCTTGAAGATGAAGCCCATATAATAGACAAATACAATTAATAGGAAAATGAAATAATAGTGATAAGTTTAAATGTAAGAGATAAAATACATGGAAAGTTAAAAAGAAAAACACTTAAAATAAAATAAAATGAAAGGTTTAGGAAAAAACGAAAAAAATTAAAAAAAAAATTTTTTTTTAAACATTTTTCCTTTTATCACTGCATTTTCGGGTGTCCAGTCTGTACCGTGGCACCTTCCCCGGCTCACTCCCCAGTGTCCCCCAAATTTTCATTTAATTTTCAAAGAAGTTTTAGGTCACAACAAAGTCACACACAGAATACTAGAGACTTTCATATACCCAATCTCCTCCTGCTTCTGTCACCCCATATTAAAACCTTTTTGTATGTGGATGGTAGCATTGTTATAACTGTTATACAGATAGTGAAACACAGCTACTAAACATTGTCAATGGTTTACAGTATAGTTTACAATTGAGATAGTAGAGTTTAATCATTTTTGATGATATTTACCATGTCCTGTGTCCATCACTGTAAGGCAATGAAAAACATCTCCCCTGACAACTAAATACCCCATTTGATCTTTTCTGTTCCTTCCTCCCCATTCCCCTGGGGCACATGAAACCCCCTGTCTTGACTCATTGGATGACAAGATTCATAGTTACATGCAACAAGAGGTCTTGACACGCTGATTGTCCTCCCCTATTAGTATCCATCCTTGCTCCTAAGAGACAGCCACCTGTCTGTTTCTGGGTGAATCGGTCCTCCCAAAGATGGGGGTCCATCTCCTTCCCACTCAACGTGTGGGTCTCCACTCCCCAACAAAACACATTATGACAGGATGAACTCACACACTTCCCAGAAGCCTACTCCAGATGCGCCCCATCCTGAATACCGCCCCCCCCCGCAACCTACACCCTAAACCAGTGACATTACCTTGTCATATTGCCATAAGAGCATTCCCACTCCTGAACTTTCAACCTCATACCCACAAGTCCCATGTTGACCTGGTCTCTCTCCCATCTCATCCCCCAGAATCCTGGGAATTCTAACCTGCCCTTCCTAATCTACCCACCTGTCAAACCTGCAGCACAAAACCCAGTAATATCACTACCCACCTGGCCTATCCTTCAATATGCAACTATATTCTATCTCTTTACTGTGGATTATGTCCATATGGGTGATGGCTCACAACCTTCTCTTCTCATTCTCTTTCTTGTTAACCTATCTTTCAGACACTGGTTCTCAGAGAATGCTCACTTTCCTCAATTCAAATCAGTGAGGTCATATAATGTTCATCCTTCAATGCCTGGCTTACTTCACTCAACGTAAGGTCTTCAAGATTCATCCATGTTATTCTGTGTGTTAGCACTTTATTCCTTCTAACAGCTGAGTAATATTCCATTGTCTGTATGTACCACATTTTGTTTATCCATTCATCTGTTGATGGGCACCGGGGTTGATTCCAACTTTTGGCAATAGTGAACAATGCTGCTATGAACATTGGTGTGCATATATCTGTTCGTGTCTGCTTTCAATTCTTCTGGGTATATACCCAGCAGTGGAATTGCTGGATCATATGGAAGATCTACTGCTAGTTTTCTGAGGAACCACCAAAACTGTCCTCCACAGTGGCTGGACCATTCCACAATCCCACCAGGAGTGGATGAGGGTTCCTATTCCTCCACATCCTCTCCAACACTTATAGTCTGCTGTGTTTTTAACAGCTGCCATTCTGATGGGTGTAAGATGGTATCTCATTGTAGTTTTGATGTGCGTTTCCCTAATAGCTAGCGATGTCGAGCATTTTTTCATGTGCTTTTTAGCCATTTGTATTTCTTCCTTGGAGAAGTGTCTTTTCAGGTCACTTGCCCATTTTTTAAATGGGTTGTTAGTCTTTTTATTTTCAAGGTGCAGGATTTCTTTGTATATGCAGGATATTAGGCTCCTATCAGATATATGGTTGCCAAATATTTTCTCCCATTGGGTAGGCTGCCTTTTTATTTTCTTAATAACTTCCTTTGAGGTGCAGAAGTTTTTAATTTTGAGGAAATCCCATTTATCTATTTTTTCTTTTGCTGCTCGTGCTTTGGGTGTGAAGTTCATGAAACCATTTCCTATTACAAGGTCCTGTAGATGCTTTCCTACATTATCTTCCAAGGTCTTTATGGTTTGGGCTCTTATATTTAGATCTTTGATCCATCTTGAGTTGATTTTTGTATAAAGTGTGAGATGGTATTCCTCTCTCATTCTTTTGGATATTGATATCCAGTTCTCCAAGCACCACTTGTTAAAGAGGCCTTTCTCTCCCAACTGAGTTGGCTTGGTGGCCTTGTTGAGTATCAGATGACTTTATATGCAAGGATCTATATCAGAACACTCAGTTCAGTTCCATTGGTTAGTAAGTCTATCCTTGTGCCAATACCATGCAGTTTTGAGCACTGTAGCTTTGTAGTATGTTTTAAAGTCAGGTAGTGTGATACCTCCAACTTCATTTTTCTTTTTCAATATGTTTTTGGCGATTCGGGGGCCTCTTACCTTTCCAAATATATTTTGTAGTTAGTTTTTCCAGTTCCTTAAAAAATACAGTGTTGATTGTTATTGGGATTGCATTAAATCTGTAGATTGGTTTGGGTAGGATAGACATCTTGACCATGAGCAGGGAATATTCTTCCATTTATTTAAGTTTTCTTTGATTTCCTTTAACAATGTTGTGTAGTTTTCTGTATATAAGCCCTTTGCATCTTTAGTTAAATTTATTCCTAGGTATTTGATTCTTTTAGTTACTATAGTTAATGGCATTTTTTCTTGACTTCCTCCTCAGGTTGCTCGTTCTTGGTGTACAGAAATGCTACTGATTTTTGAGCATTTATCTTATAGCCTGCAACATTGCTGAACTCCTTTATAAGTTCTAGAAACTTTGTTGTAGATTTCTCAGGGCTTTCTGCATATAGGGTCATGTCGTCTGCAAATAATGAAATTTTTACTTCTTCTTTTCCAATTTGGATGCCTTTTATATCTTTTTCTTGCCTCAGTGTTCGACAAGTATTTCTAAGACAATGTTAAAGGGAGTGGTGATAGTGGGCATCCTTTTCTTGTTCCTGCTCTCAGAGGAAAGGCTTTTAGGATTTCACCTTTGAAGATGATGTTAGCTTTGGGTTTTTCATATATACACTTTATCACATTCAGAAAGTTTCCTTCTATTCCTATCTTTTGCAGTGTTTTTATCTGGAAAGAGTGCTGTATTTTGTCGAATGCTTTTTCTGCATCTATAGAGATAATCATGTGATTTTTTTCTTTCAATCTGTTTATGTGGTGTATTACATTGATTGATTTTCTTATATTGAACCATCCTTGCATACCCGGGATGAAACCCACTTGGTCATTATGTATAATTCTTTTGATATGTTGTTGAATGCGATTGGCAAGTATTTTGTTGAGGATTTTAGCACCTAGGTTCATTAGAGAAATTCGTCTGTAATTTTCCTTTCTTGTGGTATCTTTGTTTGGCTTTGGTATTAGGGTAATGTTGGCATCATAGAATGAGTTAGGCATTATTCCTTCTACTTCTATTTTTTGGAAGAGCTTAAGCAGGATTGGTGTTAGCTCTTTCCAGAATGTTTGGTAGAATTCAGCTGTGAAACCATCTGGTCCTGGGCTCTTCTTAGTTGGGAGGCTTTTGATGACTGAGTTTATCTCTTTACTTGTAATTGGACTGTTGAGTTCATCAATTTCTTATTTTGTCAATGTAGACTGTTTGTGAGTTTCTTTAAATTTGTCCATTTCCTCTAATTTATCATTCTTGTTGGCATATAATTTTTCAAAGTATCCTCTTATGATGCTCTATTTCTGTGGGGTCAGTAGTTTTATCCCCAAAGTAGTGTCCATCTTTGTCTCTTACAATAGTTTTGCATTTAAAGTCTATTTTGTCTGATATTAGGATAGCTACTCCTGCCCTTTTTTGGCTATTGTTTGCTTGTTTGCTTGTAAAATTGTTTTCCAGCCAATCACTCTCAGCTTCCTTGAATCCCTGGGTCGAAGGTTGGTTTCTTGTAGGCAGCATATAGATGGATCATATTTCCTTATCCATTCTGCCAATCTGTGTCTCTTGACTGGTGAGTTTAATCCATTAACATTCAGTGTTATTACTCACAACAGATTTCTTGCTACAATCATATTTTCTTTGGGTTAATGTATGTCATATGTTGTTTTTATTTCTCTTTTTGTCTTTTTAGTTGTTTTTACACTCTCCCCCAACTCTCTCTCCCTTGCTTTTTCCTTTCAACTTGTAGAACTTCCTTTAGTATTTCTTGAAGTGCAGGTTTCTTATTGGCATACTCTCTTAATTTCTGTTTATCTGTGAATATTTTGAACTCTCCATCATTTTTGAATGCCAGTTTTGTTGGATAGAGAATTCATGGCTGGAAGTTTTTTTCTTTTAGTACCTTGACTATGTCATACCACTGTCTTCTTGCCTCCATGGTTTCGGATGAGAAATCAGCACTTAATCTTATTGTGCTTCCCTTGTATGTGATGGTTCTCTTTTCTCTTGCTGCCTTGAGTATTTTCTCTTTGTCTTGATCATTGGACATTTTGACAAGTATATGTCTCGGAGTTGGTCTGTTTGGATTTATACTGTTTGGAGTGCGCTGTGCTTCCTGGACTTGTACATCCATCTCTTTCAATAAGGTTGGGAAGTTTTCAGCCATTATATCCTTCAACACTCCTTCTGTTCCCTTTCCCTTTTCTTCTCCTTCTGGGGTGCCTATAATGAGTATGTTTGTGCGTTTTTTGTTGTTGGTTATATCCCTGAGTCCCTGATGGATTTTTTCTATCTTTTTATCTATCTGTTCTACTATCTGTTTGATTTCAGATATGTTGTCTTCCACATCACCAATTCTTTCTTCTGCCTGTTCAAATCTGCTGTTATGTTAATCCAGCATCTTTTTGCTTTCTTGGATTGTACCATTGATCACCATCCTATCTGTTATCTTTTTATATATGTTTACAATGTTTTCAGTATGTTCTCCCAGTGTCTTCTTAATATCCTTAATCTCTTCCTTCATTTTGTTAAGTTGGTCCATGATATTTGTTTGGAAAGCTTTGATTAGTTGTTCGATGTTCTGCTTCTCTTCCTGGTTTTTAGTTTGTTCATTGGACTGGTTCATGTCTTCCTGTTTCTCAGTGTGGTTTGTAATTTTATTGTTGCCCTCTAGTCATCAATTTATCTTGATGGTTTATTCAGTTGATTAGCTTCTCTCTCTGTTCCAGTGTTTTATTTAGCTGGTGGTTCTGTGTGTGTTTTAAGTTTTCTCTTTGAGACTCTGTTCTTATTTTATTTCCTTGCTTCTTTCTATGTTCCCTCACCATCCTGCTCCTTCCAGATCAAAGTACCCAAGGATCTCACTCCATGCGCCCCTAGCACAGGCCCCCGGGGCAGGACCCTGTCCCCAATCAGCTGTCCTCAGAGAGTGAGTCAGTGAGTGCCCTCCTAAACCAATGCCATCTTACCTGCGGTATTTCTATGGACTTTGTTTCTCTTAGTTACTAGAGGGTGTTATGGTATGCATCTACATTCAAATGGACAAGTGATTTTATCTGTGTTTTATTACTCCTTGTTAGAAGACCTATGCTTGCCTTCAGGGGAGATCAACATTGCAATTTTCATCAGCTTATTGTCACTGGAAAAAAGAAATTGTCCTGTTTTATCCAGAAATCTTTACACACTTTAATTTTATAAGGAGAAATATATAAATACAAGCCAATATAAACATAAAGAAAAAGAAATACAGCTTTCGCTGGACAAGACCTTAAAACAAGATATGACATATACGTTGTTCCTTTTAGAATGCACTCATTTAAACAATCCAGGTCAATTTTATTCTCCACACACTTTGTGAAAAGTGCAAAGATCAAGTGTATATATCATGTGTACAGGGTCAAAAACTAAAAGCCAGACTTATTTCACCATAAGTTTTATTACCGTTTATTGAGTCTTGCTTTTCTGCCCCTTCATAAACAATTTCCTGAAAAACATACCAAGAAGCAAGCTTTTGTTTCCTGTATGGTTTATTCTACAATCCTATTGATGATCTCATTCCCTCCATTTTCAGCAGTCTGCACCTAGTAGTTTCTGCATAACTGAACATCCTTAAAAGACATTTTTGTTATTCTAAACTCTCCTTGGAAACAGGTTCTTCACCACTGTGCTTGGGAGAAATTAAACAAGCTTCAGACCAAGTCTTCAGGCACATCACTATCTAGAGCCACAGTTTATAACCAATAACTACTAAGATAGCCTTAGCAATCCTTTAATTATCATCTTAATTGCATCTTCAAAAACACTTTTTGCAAATAAGGTCACATTCACAGAACAGGGGGTTTGGACTTGAATATGTCTTTTTTTTTAATAAATCAATTTTATTGATACATATTAATAAACATATAATTCATCCAAAGTGTATAATCAATGGTATTTGCTATAATTACATAGCTGTGCACTCATCACTTCAATCATTATTAAAATATTTTCATGATTTCAGTAATAATAATAACAAACAAAAAACAGATGAACAAACAGACGAGAAACCTCCTCAACTCTCAATCTATCTATGCTTCCCACACTGTACATAGCTGTTGTTTCTGGCTTACTATCCAGTTTATAAACAATGGCTTTTAGTACAATCACAATGTTATACATTCATCATCTCAAAAATTTTAGAACAATTTCATTACTCCAAAAAGAAAGAATCCACACCCCTTATCATTCCTTCCTAAGACGGACAAAACCACTAATCTTCTTTCAATTTTATAAATTGATATATATTTACATTTTATGTAACTGGAGTCCCCCAATATGTAGTACTCTGTCTGGTCTCCTTCACTTAGAATAATGTCTTTTTAAATTTTTTTTGTCTGATATTAACATTTTGTACTATAAACTTACATTTGTTCTGCTTCAAAGAAAAACAGTCATATAGATGCAATTCTACCCATATTCATATTTCACATAATATATTTATATTTCACATAATATATTTAGCTTATAATAGGGCAATCATACAGTATTTATCCCTTTGTGTCTGGCTTGCTTCACTCAACATAATGTCCTCCAGGTTCCATCCATGTTGTCATATGTTTCACAAATTCATTTCTTCTTACCGCTGCATAATATTCCATCGTGTATATACTCCACAATTATCCATTGATCAGTTGATGGACACCTGGGTTGTTTCCAGCTTTTGGCTATCATGAATAATGCTGCTATGAACATCTGTGCATAGATATCTAATCATGTCACTACTTTCAGTTCTTCTGGGTATATACCTAGCAATGGTGTTGCTGGATCCCATGGCAAGTCTATATTCAACTTCCTTAGGAACTGCCAAACAGTCCTCTACAGTGGCTATACCATTCTACATCCCCATAAACAGTGAATAAGCATTCCTATCTCTCCACATCCTTTCCAACATTTACAGTTTTCTGACATAGCAGCCAGTCTAAGAGGTGTGAAATGATATCTCATTGTAGTTTTTATTTGCATTTCCCTAGTATCTAGTTATGTTGAGCATTTTTTCATGTGTTTCTTTGCTGTTTGTATTTCTTCTTTTGATAGTTGTCTTTTCAAGTCTTTTGCCAGTTTTTTAATTGTGTACTTTTTATTGCCTTTTTATTGTTGAGTTGTATGATCTACCTATGAATCATCGATATTAAACCCTTATCAGATATATGATTGCCAAACATTTTCTCCCATTGAGTTGGCTGCCTTTTCACCCATTTGACAACATCCTTTGAGGTGCAAAGGTGTGGAATTTTGAGGAGGTTCCATTTATCTATTTTTTTGTTTGTTCCTCATGTTTTGGGTGTAAAGTTTAAGAAACTATCAACTCCCACAAGATCTTGAAGATGTTTTCCTACATTTTCTTCTGGGAGTTTTATGGTTGTTTTTTATTTAAATCCTTGATCCATTTTGAGTTAACTTTTGTATAAAGTGTGAGATAGGGATCTTCTTTCTTTCTTTTGGATATGACTATCCAGTTCTCCCTGCAAAAATTGTTGAATAGACTGTTCTGGTCCAGCTGGGCAGACTTAACAACCTTGTCAAAAATCACTTGACTGTAGATGTAAGGGTCAATTTCTGAGTTCTCGATTCAGTTCTATTAGTCAATCTGTCTGTCCTTATGCCATTACCATGCTGTTTTTACCACTGTAGCTAAGTAATATGCTTTAAAGTCAGGAAGTGAGAGTCCTCCAACATCATTCTTCCTTTATAAGGCATTTTTTTTGCTATTCAGGGCCACTTAAACTTCCAAATAAATTTGATTATTCTCTTTTTGATTTCTTTAAAAAAGGCTGTGGGATTTCTATTGAGATAGCATAGAATCTGTAAATCAGTTTGGGTAGAATTGACATATTAATGATATGTAGTCTTCCAATGCATGAAAATGCAATGTCATTCCATTTATTTAAGTCTTCTTCAGTTTCTTTTAGTAATGTTTTGTATTTTTCTGAATAAAGATGTTTTATGTCCTAGTTAAGTTTATTCCTAAATATTAGACTGTTTTAGTTGCTATTATAAATGGATTTTTTTTTCTGATTTCTTCCTCAGAATGCACATCAGTAGTGTATAGAAACACTATTAGTTTTTGTGTAATACTCTTGTATCCTGCCACTTTTCTGAGCCTGTCTATTAATTCTTGTAACTTTGTTGTGGAATTTTCAGGATTTTCTAGATACAGGATCATGTCACCAGTGAATAGTGAAAGTTTTAATTCTACCTTTCCTATTTGGGTGCCTTTTATTTCCATGTCTAGTCTAATTGCTCTGTTAGAACCTCTAGCACAATATTGAATAATAATGGTGACTGTGGGCATTCTTGTCTTGTTCCTGATATCATTGGTAAAGCTTTCAGTCTTTTACCTTTGAGTAAAATGCTAGCTGTATGTTTTTCATATATGTAATTTACCATATTGAGAAAACTTCCTTCTATTCCTATCTTTTGGAGTGATTTTTATCAAGAAAGGGTGCTGTCGTTTTTCAAATGCCTTTTCTGCATCAATCGAGCGCATCATATGATTTTTCTTCTTCAATTTATTAATGTGGTTTATTACAGCAATTGATTTTCTTGTGTTGAACCATCCTTGCACGCCTGGGATAAAACCCACTTCACCATGATGTATAATACTTTTAATGTGCTTTTGGATTCTGCTTGCAAGTATTTTGTAGAGCATTTTTGCATCTATATTCATTAGAGATATTGGTCTGTAATTTTCTTTTATCGTAGTATCTTTATCTGGTTTTGGTATTAGGGTGATGTTGGCTTCATAGAATGAATTGGTAGCATTCTTTCCTGTTCAATTTTTTGAAAAAGCTTGAGCAGGATTGATATTAGTTCATCTTTGAATGATTGTAGAATTTATCTGTGAAACCATCTGGTCCCAGGCTTTTCATCTTGGGGAGGTTTTTGATTACTATCTCAATCTCTTCACTTGTGATTGGTTTGTTGAGGTCTTCTACTTCTTCCAAAGTCAGTGTAGGTGGTTCATGTGTTTTCAGGAATTTGTCCATCTCCTCTGCATTGCTTAGGTTTTTTGGCATACAGTTGTTCACAGTATCCTCTTATAATAGCTCTTATTTTTGTGGGGTCAGTGGTAATATCCCCACTCTCATTTCTGATTTTATTTATTTGTATCTTTCTCTCTTTTTCTTCTTTGTCAGTCTAGCTAAGAGTTTGTTGATTTTGTTGATCTTTTCAAAGAACCAAGTTTTGGTTCTGTTGATTCTCTCTATTGATTTTTTTTGTTCTCAATTTCATTTATTTGTGCTTTGATCTTTACTATTTCTTTCCTTTGGTTTGGTTTGGGATTAATTTGCTATTCTCTTTCTTGTTCTTCCATGTGTGCAGTTAGATCATCAATTTTACCTCTTTCTTCTTTTAATGTAACCATTGAGGTTTACAAATTTCCCTCTCAGCACTATCATTGTAGTGTCCTATTAGTTTTATATGTTGTGTTCTCATTTTTATTTGTCTCAAGATACTTGCTGAATTCTCTTGCAATTTTTCCTTTGATGCAATGAGTGTTTAAGAGTGTGTTGTTTAATCTCCATATATTTATGAATTTTACCTTTTTCTGTCCATTTTTAATTCCCAGCTTCATTCTGTTATGATCAGAGAAAGTGTTTTGTATAATTTCAATTTTTCAAATTTATTGAGACTTGTCTTTTTTCACAACATATGGTGTATTGTGGAGAAGGATCCATGAGCAATTGAAAAGAATGTATGTCCTGCTATTTTGGGGTGCAATGCTCTGCAGATGTCTGTGAGGTCTAGTTCATTTATCATATTATTCAAGTTCTCTGTTTATTTATTTACCCTCTGTCTTGATGTTCTACCCTATACTGAGAGTGGTGTATTCAAGTCTCCAGCTATTATTTTAGAGACATCTATTTCTCCCTTCAGCTTTTCCAATGTATGCCTCATGTATCTTGGGGCACTGATGTTAGGTGCATAAATATTTAGAATAGTTATTTCTTCTTGTTGAACTGCCCCTTTTATTAACATATAATGACCTTCTTCATCCCTTATATGAGTTTTGCATTAAAATCTATTTTGTCTGATATTAATATCGTTACTCCTGCTCTTTTTTGGTTATTATTTGCATGGATATCTTTTTCCAACCCTTCACTTTTAACCTGGTTGTGTCTTTACATCTGAGGTGAGTCTCTTGTGGGCAACATATAGATTTTTTAATTCATTCAATCAGCCTGTGTCTTTTGATTGGGGAGCTCAAGCCATTAACAATCTTACAACTATAAAGGTAATACTTACTTCAACCATTTTGACCTTTGGATTTCTGTTGTCATACTTTGGTCTATCTTTTTACACTTTCTAATATTTTTCATTTCTACACTCTTCTCCAAGTCTCTTGCCCTTGTTTTTGCCTTTCAGGCTGCAGCACTCCCTTTAAGATCTCTTGTAATTCTGGTCTTTTTGTAAAATATTCAATCAATTTTTGTTTGTCTTTGAAGACTTTGAACTCCCCTTCATTTTTGAAGGACATCTTTGCTGGATACAGAATTATTGGCTGGCATATTTTCTCTTTCTATACCTTCAATTCATCATACCAATTTCTTCTCTCCTCCATGGTTTCTGATGTGAGGTTGGCACTTAATCTTATGGAGTTTCCCTTTTATGTGATGCTTTGCTTTTCTCTTTCCACTTTTAAACTCTTCTCTTTATATCTGATATTTGTCATTCTGTATAATAGGTGTCTCTGGGTATGTTTATTCTGTTTGGGGTCTGTCATCCTTCTTGGACATTGATATTTATGTCTTTCATAAGGGAAGGGAAGTTTTCAGTCATTATTTCCTCAATTATTCTTTCTGCCCCTTTTCCATATTCTTTTCCTTCTGGGATTCAGATAATGCATATTCATTTTCATTTCATGTTGTCATTTAATTCCCTCAGAACCTATTCCATTTTTTCCATTCTCTTCTCTTTCTGTTCTCCTGTCTCTTCCAGTTTAGATGTTTTGTCTTCAAAATCACTAATTCTGTCTTCAATCAATTCAAATCTGCTCTCATGTGCCTGTAATATAATTTTAATCACACCCATTGTGTCATTCATTCCCATTAAGTCAATCATTTTTCTTTGCAGACTTTCAAATTGTTCTTTATGCTCATCCAGTGACTTCTTAATATCTTTTTTCTGTTTAGTCATATTTTCTTACAATTGTTTAAATTAATTTAGGAGTGTTGTGTGGTTATCATTGATTAATTGAGTTAAATCCTATATCTCATCAAATATTTGGTTTGTTCCTTTGGCTGGGCCATCTCTTAGTTTTCCTAGTACTGCTTGTAATTTTTTGCTGATGTCTAGGCATCTGATATGCTGGTGAATTTACTCTGATGGATCAGCAAGAATCCCATGAGTACAGGGGCAATGACTAGTGAAGGAGAATGGTCCATTGATGGGCCCTTGATTTTGATGACTGTGCGCATGAACCTTTACTCTTGAAATTGAAATTTAGCCTAGTATTAAACTGTGCCTAAGAGTTGTCTCCTGGGGGCTTCCTTGTTGTCAAATGTGGGTTCTTTCTAAGCTGAATTAAGCATATAAATACATTACTTTCCCCCCAGCGTGGGACATGACTCCCAGGGATGAGTGTCCCTGGCACCGAGGGCTTACTACCAAACACTAAATAGCAATGCAACTGGAAAAAGACCTTGACCAAAAGGGGGAAAAGGTAAAGACAACTGAGCTTATATGGCTAAGAGACTTCAAAGTGATTTGGAAAGTCATTCCAGAGATTATCATTATGCATGTCTCAGGAGGATAACATTGACTGACAAAGTAGATACTACTCCAAATAATGAACTCCTGAGGGCTCTGGAGACATCCAGACACTGTAGTCAAGGCAGATAGCTCAGGATGTTGGTGCCTTGTCAGTAGACCCTACTTTGGAGTTTATTCTCCCCAGTGTGACAGAGTTGGCCTCAGTTGTTGTTCCCCTACACATGGTTCTTCTGTCCTTCTATTTGAGTGTATGATTGGTGCGAGAATTGGTAGGTGTACATCCAGGAGACCTGGGTCTTTGGGCTGTCCATATGCCAGCTGGGCCCTGAATCTCAATGGAGTTGCAACACCTACTCTCTGGTTCATTGGTCTCACCCAAGACAACTATCATGAAGGTTATGATTGACCAAGGAACTGAGAGAGTCTGCAAAAACAGGCAAGAGAGTCCCATCCATTGGCCCTATGGGAACACAGCTTCCTGTCAGTTAAGGGTGGACTGGACATCGCCATCCCAGAGTCCTCAGGATTGAGAATGAACTATGGACTAAAGTAGACTTGCTGGTATTCTAGTATATACTTGTAATTCTAGCAGTGGAAGAAGGTATATCATTGGTGTGGAAGCAGTGGCCACTGGAGGTTCTGAGGGGAGGCAGATGGAAAAACAGTTGTAATGCAGGGGCATTTTCAAGACTTGGGAATTGTCCTGAATGACATTGCAATGACAGATGTGGGACATTATATATCCTGCCAAAACCTACAGAATTGGGTGGGAGAGAGTGTAAACTACAATGTAGACTTTAATCCACACTTGGTGGCAATGCTCCAAATGTGTTCATCAATTGCAATGATTGTGCCTCACTAACGGAGTATGTTGTTAATGTGGGAAAATGTGAGAGATGTGGGAAGCGGGGCATATGGGAATTCCCTATATTTTTTATGTGACATTTGTATAATCTAAGTATCTTTAAAAAACTAAAAAAATTTTTAAAAATAGAATGATTTAGGAGAGTTTTGTGATTATCACTGATTAATTGTCTTAAATCCTTAATCTCTTCAGGATATTTGGTTTGTTCCTTTGGCTGAGCCATCTCTTCCTATTTCCTGGTATGGTTTGTAATTTTTTGGTGATGTCTAGTCATCTGATATATTGGTAATTTACTCTGATAGCCAATTTATTTCTCTTGCCTACTGTTATTATTTTTTCATAGTTCTTTGATATTTGGTTCAACTTATCCTAAGTCTTTAAAATTGCCCAGCTTAAGTTACCAAAATCATGCCAGATTCTGACATATGGGGCACAGACTTTCACCCAGGGGTGGGGTAAAAAGGGCTTTAATAGCATTTTCTGTCCTAGTAATTTCCAGTCCGGCCAGCAGATAGTGCACCTTGGCGCAACTTTCTGCAGAGGGGTATCTCTCTTGGTTTTCCTTTGTTTTCCTCTGGCCAAAGCCACGATTCAAAGTGGCTTCCACTGGCCAAATTTGCTGAAGAAAAGCCCCTTGACACACCCTCCCTTTTCCGTTGTATCAGCTGACAGGGAGGAAGACATGTGCTCTCCTCTCAGTCATCTTGTGTGCACCATGGGTTTTACCTGGGCTTAATATCTCATGGGTGGGGGAGGGGAGCACTTCCCAGCCTCCAGGGAGTTGAGTAACTCACAGTTTTTTGTTTCAGCTACTTTGTCTCTCTGTCCCTCATTCTCCTGGGAGTTGTGAAACACTGTTGTGGTCTGCTGACACCCAAAGCTAGTCCCCCAGGTAGCCTTTGGCTCTTTCTCCATAGTTTTAATGAGAGCTGAGCTTTAGCTGTCTAATCTGATGGCCATGTTTCCACAATTCTGAATATGTCTTTTTGAGGTGACAATTTAACACATAATACCCATATACAATTAAAGTAAAAAATATTTCATTGAAGAAGATAGAATATAAAGTAAAATTAAAGTTTTGTTTCTATTAATGAAATACAGTCTATTAAAAGAAAATTTCAACTTCATCTTCATATATTGTTTTTTTAAAGAAAATTTCAACTTCATCTTCATATGGGGCAAAATAATTTAAAATTGCTCTTGTTACTGTAAGGATGGCTATTTCCAATAGACATGCCTGCCCGATCCCATGTTACAAAGGACAAACATGACTTTTAGTGAGAAGGTAATTTATTGCATGTGCACAGGCAAGGAACTGGAGGAATCTTACCCAAACCAGTTCAAAGGGAGAAAGGAAACTAGGGTTTTTACAGGCAAAGGAGGGTGTAAGAGGAGAAGAAAACAAGTTAAGAAAACAAGTGATGCCAGAGTCTTGTGAGAAGGGTACATGCAATTTCTCAGACATGTCTTGTCTTAAGCACATCCATCCTGTCCTTGATTTCAGAGGCTAATAAACCACTGTTTAGCAAGTGCAAGGCCTTCATGACTCCTTTCTCAGACAACCACTCAAGGATATCAAACTTTTTGTTTTGGATAAAGTAACAGATATGCACTGTTTATAATTTAATAATTATATTAATTGTATTAATATAATTAGTAAATTGATGAGTTTTGTTAGATGTCTTTCCAATATAAACCACCTGATTTTAAACATCTGTTCATTGATTTAACTCCAACAGATGCTACTATAATAGCATAAACCTATGGGAGAGATAAATTTATAGCTCCCATCCTAGAACACCAGCTCTAGTTTATGAAGCAGAAATTTGAAACTGTCCTCTCCCTTCTAGCCATTTCTCACATTTATACCTGTATCTATTACATAGCATGACCCAATCTCTGTTTGAAAAAGTTGAATTTATAGTATATATATATATAGATATAGATACAGATATAGATATAGATATATATGTTTTATATATAAAACAAATGCACAAACCTGGACACACAATCCCACCTCAGTCACTGTAAACAATTTATAATGTTCTCTCTGCTCTTACAGTCCATGTTCAAGACTCAAAATGGTCAAAATCATCTTATACGTGGACTTAGCTCATATGCCCATCCATTAGTCAGGGAATAGATGTAGGGAATATCAGTAATCTATGAGTTCAGTAGTAGAAAATATAGCCCTATGTCCCATTTACCTGAGGACAAGCCAAAAGGAAAGAAATAGATGCCAGACAGTCAAAATTACACATGTCAAATAGAAGTTTATTTAAAATTTTTTAAATTCAGTTACTCAATGTTTCCTTAAAATTTCTCATGGAAACAGGGGAAAGGATTTTTAACTATATTTATTCTAGCTATAGTTTCATAATATTTGTGGATTAAGTATTGTGGGGATGATAACTTCCTCTTTGTTATACAAGCTTATCTTTCCTGACATATCCACCACTGTCCCTTCCTGGGCTGCTTCATTTCTGGCAGTTTCACGATTGCACTATAAGCAGAAATAGGTCTGCTACCTGTTTGTGCTGTGATACTTCATAAGAGATTCTAGATTTCAGGGCAGACCTTAGAGATCCATCTTATGATTTAGCTCCTTCTTTCAGTGGTCCTGTATTAATAGTAATCCCATGCATGCATTTACTCATACTCTTTTTTTCTTTAGTGTCTAATACAGAATCAGTTGGAAACCTTATTGTGCTCCTCCAACTTTTTTGATTTCCTGTCTGGCCGGGGAACATAAAGCATACAATCTTTTTCAAAGAGGCCTCTGGGAATTTCTTTTTCTTTTGGTGATTAATTATTACTGATTCAGAATTATCCCTATATCCTTTCTTGTATCCTAGCAATGATTCTATAATTTGTGTCCATCTTGTGAAATATAAGAAATCCAAGCACCATAATAGGAGTAAACCCTTGTGACCTCTTGCCATGTAGCAGGCATTCATTTCAGGAGAACGCATTGTCAGCAGCCTCCCAGAATACACAGACTACCAACAGAGTAGGAAGGACTCTAGTCTCCTGACAATGTATGGTAAATTCAATTTCTTTTGTACACTATCTCCAAATTCATTTCCTTCTTTCTATTCAACTGCCCCATGTTTATACTCATTAGACTGTTTGTTTATTGGTCTGTTAGTTTTCTTCTCCACATTATCAGTTGATGGGGACAATTTCAAAACTTCATGTTATGTCTTCAAAGTCGATTTCCCTTTTATACATTGTGTGGACCCATTGACTTACAGTACTCACCTATGATTGTGTTTGAACACTGGTCTTTAATATAGATTTCTTATTTTGATTTCATTTCCTACTTTTTCAAGATCTGACCAAATGCACCACTGAAACAATTCCATGATTGTGTCATATTAATGTTACTGGTAAAATTAGAGGATCTCTGGAGAAAAGATTGAGTTCTATTTATTAGAAAATGTAAAGTATGCTGGGAAGGAAATGAAGTAAATGGTTTTCTAAAGAAAACCAAAAACTCCATTATAGTATTTTACAAAATGGCTGAAGTATTATATTCCTCCTACACTCACACAATCTAGTTACAATGGGCTAATGACATCCCTTCATGGAGAAGTAGGGTCTATTCACTGCCTTTCAATAGAGTTTAAATTTGGCTTTTGCTCCTAATGGCAGAAATCCAAATGAAATGACACTGTATGGCTTTCTAGTTTAGGCCGTAAAAGATAACACAGCTTCCAAAAGGTATTTTTCTCTCTGAAATAATTCATGACTCTTGGAAGCCCTGTGCTGACAGGTAACAGTTGGACTTTTTGGTTTTTGCATGATGGTGAAAATCAAGAGGAGAGACTGCATAGAGATGGAAGTACTTGAGCAGCCCCCAGTGTTTCAGTTTGAGTCTCCCCATATATATGAATGTTTTCAAATTATTCTTAACCCCTTCTTTCATATTGTTCATGTTGTCACCTAGAGCAGGAGAGAAAAGCTGCCCCTGCTGAGATCCTCCCCAGAATAAAAATCATGAGGAAAATAAATGATGGAGACATTTTAAACCACTCACTTCCAAGGGTTTCTTTTATTTTTTTAATGTAGCAAAAGATAACTGAAACAATGAAAGTAAACAAAAATTCATGGAAATAATCAATATTCTAAAAATGTCACAAACACAATGAAATTTTAACCAAATCAAAGGAGACTATTAAAAGTATACATAGTTTTTAAAAATTATGAATGAGAAATCATAATTGACAAAAGAAAGGTCCATAGCAAGTGATCAAATCAGCATTCTTTTATTTAAAACAGCAAATGCTGAGAGTGTAAGGCACTTGAGACATGAACTCAAAGTCATGGTAAATATCAGAATTGATATTTTGACAGAAACAGGAGTTTAATGTATAGAAAATAGAAAAGAAATGCTGAGTCAATTCTTCAACTACATCTCTTGCACAGCTGAAGAGAAGTAAGTGTTAAATCTCCAAATGAAGATATCTTATGTGCTTTCATTGCTAGGGGACTGACCTCCTGGTGTGTATAAGAGGGGAGATAATATCAGGAGATGTGATGAAAAGCTACACTGAGAAAAGTGAGTAAATGCAAGCTCCATGATGTGTAGCTCATGGACCCTCTTCTCTATCATTTTCTTAAACAAAAGTTTCCCCAAAAATAATGGATTTGTAATCACTTCTGGAATGAGGAGAAATTATGCCTTGAAAAAAAGAGAGATTTTGAAGGTATTTATCTGAGTACTAAAGCATACCTAAAATGTAGATTTCCTGAAACATGAGCATAACAAAGTGATTAAAGGATCACAAATAAATAAAACAACTAAAAATGAGCTAGCATAGCTCAGAAAAGAACTGAAGAATTCCATTGTAAATACAGAGCTATAAAAGACAGACAAGAGGGGGGCAAGATGGCGTTGGTTTAGGAGGGCACTCGCAGAGAGTTCCCAGAGTAGACGGATTGTGGTGGGTCCTGCCTGGGGGTCTGTGCTGTGGGCGTGTGGTGTGAGAAGCTTGGGACATCTATCTGTGCAGTTCGATGGCGTGGACTGAACGGTAGAGATTCGTGAGTTTTAAGCCTGCCTGTGGTGGTTAACACAGTCGAATTAGCCCCACCCTTAGGGGAAAAATAAATAAATAAATAAAAGACAGACAAGATATGGAAAAATGTAGAGATGTGAAAGTTAGAATTGCAAATTCTGTCAATATTGAATTGAAAGTGCACATTCTTAGAATTATTAAGTACAGCATAATAAGTGTTGATGTCAGAGTGAAGAAATTGAATATATTTGTAAGACAAATTAGAGTTAAATACACCTGCTGACATCTTCTGTCACACCTGCATAACTGAATGTGACTGGAGAAAACACACAATAATAATACTTTTTTTCTACTTTATCCCAGAAAACTGAATGGCACTGAGGAATCCATTACTTGAATTAATGAATAAAGTGTAGAAGTAGAGAAAGATGTTAAAAATTCCCAACTAGCACTAGGTAGCAAGTTAAGAGAAACTTAAGAGAAAGTTAAATCCATATATATATGAATTATATATGATGATCTCAGTAATTGCTATTTTAAAATAAAATTAAACCTGTCTTACAAAGAAGTCTCATTACTGTGAACACGTGTAACAGGGTAGCTGTAGCTTAACTAGGTGACCACAGTCCAAAGTCTGGATCAGATTTTAGGGAAATGAATATAACTTGTCAGGTTGTTTGGAGATAATATAGCCAGAAAATTAAAAGACCAACAAAAACGCTAGTTTATTTACAACTCACTTCTTACATAGCCATCTACGTACCCTTTTCTGAAACAAATCAAGTTAAAGATTTTAGCGCCCTAATAGGATCACTCACATAGGTGATCCTATGTCTCTTCCCTAAAAGATGGGTGAGCAATAATAAATTCTTGCTCTTTCCCTTGACTTTTTCAACATTTTTTGCAGAATGAATTCAATTTGTTCAGAGATTTTAATCATTTATTTAAGCTTATAAATTAGGTAATAGGAGTCTTTGTGTTTCCCATGTCTCCTCAGTCACATGTTTATCAGTTATATATTAATCATTCCTTGTTTACTTAGTTCAAAGCTGGCCTTGTGGAGAGAGGCAAAGTCTAGAAAGTCTCGTAGTCTACAGCTGACCTTGTGGAGGAGACAGTGGAGCTGAGCCTGGAGAGAAATGGAGCCCCAGGAAAAGAGGAACACAAGAAGCCTGAAGCCTGGCAAATGTCAGCAGCTGTCTTGCTCCAACACATGGCCATAGACTTTGGTGAGGGAAGTAACTTATGCTTTATGGCCTGGTAACTGTAAGCTTCTACCCCAAATAATACCCTTCATAAAAACCAACCAATTTCTGGTGTTTTGCATCAGCACCCCTTTGGCTGACTAATACAAGCCATAACTCTTAGCTGGGAAAGAGAAGGTAATGTGGCAGGAGTGGGATCCATGGGCATTTGCAACAATTCCTCATGTAACTTACTTATGCGTTTAGAACTGGATCAAGCCCTATCTCACATCCATTTTATGATGGTGTGTTAGTGCAATCCATTTTATGGTATATTGCTCGGCAACCTTAGCAAGCTAAAACACCCCATCAGCTGACAGTGTTAACAGGTCATTGCCACTCATCTTCAAGAATTGTTCTTCAGGACTGAATATTCATCTTCTCCATGGAAAAACCTTCTCCCCTAAATGGTTTAGCAATAAAGAATAAGCCTCTTCCTGCAATTTGGATAAAATTGAAGGGAAGGACCAGTTCCAAAACTACTCTTGAGGCTGACTGAGGCCACTCTTGAGGGTTCATCCCACCTTAACTTCTCATTCTACCCAATTTATTTTATTTCCTTTTCTTCCAAAGGCATTGGTTGTTCATATGTTCCAAGTATGCAAAAATCCACCCAGCATTTCTTTCCCAGGAAACCTAATAAAAACTTGCATGAATGTATTCCAAAATGCAGGAGATTATGTTTTGTTCCATACAATCATTGTAAGACAAAGATTAATTGTATATCCATGTAGAGAAAATGAATAACTTGCTAAACTTAGAAAAACAATCTTCTATCTCACTTAAAAATATATGTTCTATGAATATTAAATGTCTACACATAAAAGCAAATAGATGTAACAAAGTTTTAGATATAGAAGGGGAAGACTGGCAGAAAATATTTGGAACATGTATTTGAGACTGGGCTAATATTGATTTCATGTAAAAATACCCCCCAGCAAATAAGAAAAAATTTCTACGGATATCTGGGTGATATTATAAACAGGTCATTTATATAAGAATTATAAGAAGCAGGTATAAAGACATGAAATTCTAAGACATTGAAATCAAAACAACTGATGTCTTTTTCAATGTTACTGACAAATTAAAAAAAAACATAATTTATGAAATTAGAGAAATGTGGTAAATGGGCACTATTTTGGAAAACATTATAAAACAATATCAGAGCCTTTCTCAAATTAAAAATGAACATATGAAACTTTGAACTCAGCACTTTCATTTCTCAAAACTATGTGATATAAATATTGTCAGAATCTGAAGCTAGTAAAAGATCTCATGCAGTTCAAGATAATCAAAACTTGAATGCAGCTAATTTCCATTTGTAAAATTTTGTCAAATACACTGTTCTCTCTTCCTTTTTATAGCCTCAGGTGCATAGGGATAAATTATTCACATTCTTCAGTAAATGGGACATTACAGTCACTGTTCCAAGCAAAGCTCCCCTCTAGACATGTATATGAATGCACACACACACTCACACACACACACACACTCCTTCCTGCACAATCCTCCCAAGTAATCATTCTTTTGTGTTTGATGTGGATCTTTTAATTTGATATGTATATTATTCACCATCTTGTTTGACTTGTCTGTTTTCACTTTGCAAAGTTATATCACATTTCCTATGAATGAAAGCTGTCCCTAATATATTCTGTCCCCTATATGTGGGTGCATATGTACAGCCTACTATCTGACACCATAAATTACACTCCTCTCATGTATTTTCTGGGGAAAGAGAATTATCTCCTATGATAATTTATTGAGTATATCTTTCAGTGGGCCGGACCATCCAGTATTGTTATACTTGATTTGTCAAAGTGTTAAAACATTGATTTTCTAAAATCTGCAAAGAAAAGATT
Organism: Cabassous unicinctus; assembly: GCA_029593785.1. Lineage (NCBI taxonomy): Eukaryota > Metazoa > Chordata > Mammalia > Cingulata > Chlamyphoridae > Cabassous > Cabassous unicinctus. Next base: position 27,546 of record JAQZBX010009955.1, read on the forward strand.
AGCAATCTATATTATTCAGAATATTTTACCCAAAGCCACAGTCTTTATATACTTGGATTCTCTCTGCCTTCTTGGCCCTAAGAAAAAATCACATGTTCCTTATCAAAAAAATCCATGAAAGAGTAAATGATGTAATTTAAAATAAAAGTGGGAGTTGGAATCTTTCTACATGAGTGCATTAATAAAACAGCAATGCTTACTGTGAAAATAGCCACACCATTAGGTATTTGGTAAGATCATATTGCTTAAATATTTATTTGGAAATTATTTAATATAGTGAAAGAAAAATGGGTAGGGCTATATGTGGGATGAAGAAAGGAGAAATACACACAAAGAACTTGGATTCCAGGGGATTTTTCTTTCAGTAAGAGTTACTTTTTAAAAGAATAATTAACTGCAGAACATGTTTTGACAACTTATAACAATTATTCATCCCACAACTGCTATCTTCAATAATTGTACTTGGAATATTTCTTATGCAAAAATTTTCAAAAAAATGGATTTTCCCACTGTTCAGATTTCTTGGCAATTCCTTTCATTTCCATTTAGTTTAATTTTACTGTAGTTCAACCAAGCAGCATATGTTGTGCAATAGCTGTTTAATTGTGAAATTGATATCTGACAGATTAAATTTCACTTTTCAGGAACATATTAATACCAAAAGTTATATCCTTAAATTCTTTCATTCTTCTAACAAAGTACCTTGACAGGACAAATGGCTAAAGTAGTACCTTTGCTCTTTTTGAAAGTAAAGATAACTATAAAATAGCCTATCATAAATTGAACTTTGTTGGCAAGTCTTTCTCTTTAACATTCACACTTTTGTGTCTATGAGCATGGGAGTCTTGTATACCACATCTCATTCTGTGAGTGTGTAGCTTCTAGATAAACATGAGTTATAGGGTCTTTATTCACAATTTTAGTATATTCTCTAATTTACGGCATTTTAGTTTGCTACAGGCTGGCAAAATACCAAAAATGGGTTTGCTTTTATAACAGAAATTTATTAGCATAAAATCTGACAGTTCTGAGACTATAAAAATGTCCAATCCAAGCCATCATCTAGAGATACTGTCTTATCAAAGGTCAGCTCCTGGGGGTCCTGGATTCTGGCCACAAGGTAAGGCAAAATGGGGACCAGCCTCTTTCTTATTCTCTGGGCTCACTTCCTTCCCACATGCAACTTTGTGAGATCAGGTATCTGGCTCAGTTCTCTCCTCTCCTTCGATGCCTCAGCTTTGCCAGTACCACTGATTTCAGCCTCTGGCTTCTCTCTCAGCCTCCCTTTGGTTTATTTGTTTTTGTTAGCACCTGACAGTTAAGAAAATCTCTTTTTGCCAACTGGTTACCACTTAAGGGACAGAAAACTCAGGAAATAATATTAAAATGTACACAGTGCAGCAAAATATTAGAGGACACACAAAGAAACAGAAAATAATGGCCCACCCAAAGCAACAAGACAAATTCCACAAACCATCAAAGAAGAGGAATAAATTTTGGACATATCAGTCAGAGACTGTAAAAAATATTCCTCAACAAGCTTGAGAAGATAAAGGGAAACATGGAGGGAAAAAAAAGTATATGAGTAAAACAATGAATGACTAATATGAGAATCTCTATAAAGAGATAGAAAATTTTAAAAAGAACAAAAAGAAATTTAGGGAGTTGAAGACTACAATAAAAGTAATGAAAATATTCTCGGGGGTTTCAACAGCATATCAGAGCTGGAAGAACAAGTAATATAGGAGACAAGAACATTGGAATAATTCAGACTGAGAAACAGAAAGAAAAAAATAAATTTTAAAAAAGAGACCTTTGGGACTCTATTCAACTTACCAATACATTATGGAGAAGCAAGAAGGAAGAAAAAGAGAAAGGGGCAGAAAGATTATTCAAATAAATAATGGCAGAAAAATCCCTGAATTTGACAAAAAACTTGAATATGCTCAGTCAAGTAGCCAAGCAAACTATAAACAGGTAAAATTCAATAAGAAACACACCCAGACCCATAATATTGAAACTGTCCAATGCCAAGGACAATGACAGTGTTCTGAAAGCTAAAGAGAAAAGTAATGCATTATGCACAAGGGAATCCAAGTAACTTTATGTGTCAATTTCACATCAGAAATCATGGGGGTCAAGAAGTCAGTGGCACAAAATAGTTAAAGTGCTGAAAGAAAACAGTTGCCAACCAAGAATTTTATATCTGGTGAGACTTTATTGCAAAAATGAATGAGATATTAAGACATACACAGATAAACAAAAACTGACTGAATTCATTAACAAGCAATGCTAAAGGAAGTTCTTCAGATTAAAAGGAAAGGATGCTAGAAAGTGGATCACACGACATAAAAAAGTAAAGATGTCCAATCAGGTTAATCATTTGGGTAGTGATAGGTGCCAGAACTACTGCTTTACTTTTTTTTGCTATATAACTCCACTTTGTATTTTTTTATAGTGTTTAAAATGCAAATATTTAAAAAGTAATGATATATCTGTGCTTGTGGGAAATATATATATATATAAATGAAGCTATAATACGTAACAAGTAAAACCACAAGATGGACGGTATGGAAGGATATAGGGAACTGAATGGTTTTTCTACTGAAGTTAACTGCTATCAATTTAAACATGATTATTTTAGATTTATAATGATTGGTTTTTGCCTAATGATAACTACAAAGAAAATATATTGAAAATACATATATAGAGAAAGGAGATGGGCCACAAAATTGTGCAATTTAAAAATCAAACAAACATGAAAGTAGGCATAAATGAAAGAATTAAAAGCCAGAAAGTATGTTATGAAGAAAAAAATAGCAAAATGGCAGGATAAAGTCCCAAATTATCAGAATTAACTTGAAATGTAAATGAATTGACTGTCTAGTAAAAATGCAGAGATTGGCAGAATCGATAAAAAAGCATGACCCAACTCAATGCTTTCAACAAAAGCTGCACTTTAAATTCAAAGAAACAAGTAGTTTGAAAGTTAAAGGATGGACAAAGTATACCATGTGAATAGTCACCAAAAACCAGACTGGGCAGCTATATTTTCAGAAAAAAATATACTTCATTTCAAAAAGTTAAGAAGAAAAAAGAAAGCTAATGTATAAAGATAAAGGGCTTAATGACAAAAGAATACACAGTAATTAAAATATATATATACCCAATGGTAGAACCCAAAAATATATGAAGCAAATGTTAACAGATTTGAATGGAGAAATAGATGGTTCTACATTAATACTAGGAGGTTTAAATACAGCACTTTCAATAATGTATAGAACATCTAGACAGAATATCCATAAGGAAATAGAAGACATAAAAATGTACTCTACACAAACTAGACCTTGCAAATATATGTAGAACACTTCACACAACTGCAGCATAATACATATTATTCATGAGTGCACATGGATCATTCTACAATATAGACCATATGTTAGGTAAAAAATGTCTCAATAAATACAAAAATATTGAAATCATACAATGTAACTTCTCCAACCACAATGGAATGAAGCTAGAAATCAGTAACAGAGGGACAACTGGAAAATTCACAATTCTGTGGCTATTAAACAATGCCATCTTCAACTACCAATCTGAAAAGAAGAAAACACAATGGAAATTAGGAAATATCTTGAGGCAAATGGAAATGGAAACACAGTACACCAAAACTTGTGGGATGCAGAAAAGGCAATGCTGAGATTATAACTCAAATATTTAACTCTAAGTGCTTACTTTTTTTATATAAAAAAAGCAAAATAAACCAAACCAAGCAGAAGGAAGAAAACACCAAATTTTAGAGCAGAGACATATGTAATAAAAATAAACAACACTGAGAATTAACAAAATTAAAGTTTGTCTTTGAAAAGATCAATAAAATCTACAAATCCTTAGTTAGACTGACAAAGATATAAATGAGAGAGGACACAATTTAAACCAGAAGTGAAAGAGGGGACACTACTACAGACCCTGGAGATGAAAAAAAAAATGCTTTTAAGAGGATGCTATAAGCCACTGCACATCAACAACTTTGATAACTTAGATGAAAGAACAAATTGCTAAATATAAACAAACTGCCTACATTTGACTCAAGAAGAAATAGAAGATCTCACCACTCCAATAATGAGTGAGTAGATCAAATCATTAATAAAAAACCTTCCAACAAAGAAAACCCCAAGACTAGATGGCTTCCCAAGTGAATTTTACCAACTATTCCAAGAAGAATTAGCACAAATCTTGTTCAAATTCTTACAAAAATTTGAAGAAGAAAGAACAATCCATATTTCACTCTATGTGGACAACATCACCCTAATACCGAACATTAAAAAAAGATACTACAATAAAAGAAAATTCCAGACTACTAAGTTTTATAAATGTAGATGTGCAAATTCTCAAGAAAATACTGACAAACTGAATCAAAGGGAAAAGAAAATATTTATGTACCATGATCAAGGGGGATTTATCCTGAGCATATAAGGGTGACTCAACTTAAGATTATCCAGTAATATAATACACCAAGTTAACTGAACAAGGGGGAAAAACACGTGATATTCTCAATTAATGCTATGAAGGCATTTGACAAGATCTATCATCACTTCTTGATTAAAAAAAGAAAAAACCCTTAGAAAACTAGGAATACAAGGAAACCTCAACATGATAAAAAGTCATATATAAAAACCACTGCTAACATCACTCTCAATCATGAAAGATTAAAGCTTTCCTGATATGATCAGGAACAAGAGATAGGTGCTCCCTGTCACTGCTATTATTCAACATTAAACTGGAAGTTCCAGCCAGGTGAATTAGGCAAGAAAACTAAATACAAGACATCCAAACTGAAAAGGAAAAAGTGGAACTTTACCTAATAGCAGAAGACATGTCTTCCATACAGAAAATCCTGAAAAATCCAAGAGAAAGCTCCTAGAGCTTGTAAATAAACCCAGCATAGTGATAGCATAAAAGATCAACTAGCAAAAATCACTGGTTTTTTAATACATTAGTAATGAAATTTTTGATTAAAATTCAAGAAAAAATTGCATCTACAATACCAAATAAATTAATCAAATTATAGGAATAAATGTAATCAATGATGTAAATTTGTATGCAGAAAACATCAAAATATTGCTAAAAAGTCTTCAAAGAAGAACTAAATAAATGGAAGGACATTCCAAGTTCATGGTTCGAAGAATAAATAGTGTTAAGGTGTCAATTCTGCCCAAAGTGATGTATATATTCAATGTAACCCTAATCACATTTCCAAAAACTCTCTTTGAAGAAATGGAAAAGGCAATGTTTTAGTTTCTTGGGCTTTTTAAATCAAATTACCGTGAAATGATTTAGCTTAAACAATGGGAATTTAGTAGGTTACACCTTTGAGGCTGAGAAAAATTTCCAAATCAAGGCATCATCAAGGTGGTAAGGCATATGGTGGTATCTTATGGTCTTTCCCTTCTCAGCTGGATTTTGTTGCCTTCTGCTTCCTGCTTCTGTTGCTTTTTTCCTCTCTGTATTCATTTTGTTAATAAAGATCTCAATTAAGAGAATTAAGACCCATCCTAAATGCAGTGGGTCACAACTAAACTGAAGTAGCCTCATTAAATAGTCTTACTTACAATTGGTCCACACAAGATATTAACTTTAAGAAAATGTATTTCTGGAGTATATACAGCTTCAAACAACCACAGAAAACCATGAAATTTATATGAAGAGGTGAGGAATACCAAATAACCAAAGCAATCTTGACAAAAAATAATGAAGCTGAAGTATTCACACTTGTAAGCTATAAAGTTAATTACAAAGCCACAGTGATCAAAACAGCATGGCACTGGCATAAGAACATCAATATAAAGCAATGGAATAAAACTAAGAGTTCAGAAAAATATCCTCACATCTATAGCCACATTTTTTACTGAATTTTGACCAGAGTGAAAAATCCACTCATTAGGGAAAGAATAGTCCCTTCATCAAATAATTCTTTGTAAACCAGATTCATATATGCAAAAGAATGAAGGAGTACCCTTATCTCACACGATATACAAAAATCAAATAAAAATGGATCAAAGACTTAAATGTAGAAACCAGAACTATAAAAGTTCTGTAGTAAGCCCAGGGAAGCATCTTCAGGACCATTTGTTAGATAATGGTTTCTGAAACCACAAAGCATGAGAATAACAACAAAAAATAAACAAATGGGACCTCACCAAAATTATAAATTTTCTTCCATCATTTGGCTTAATCATGAAAGTAAAAAAAGAGAGCCTACAAAATGGTAGAAAATATTTAGAAACTACATATTCAATAATGGTTAAATATCCAGAATAGATTGAGAAATCCTACCACTCAACAACAAAAAAGACAAACCAATTTAAAATAGGCATGCTACTTGAATAGCAATTTCTCCAAAGAAGATATGCAAACAGCCAGAAAGCACATGGGAAAGATGCTCAACATTATTAGCTATGAGAGAAATGCAAAGCAAAACACAAGATGCCATTTAACATCCAATAGAATGGATACTGTATTTTTAAAAAGGAAAAGTTTTGGAGAGGATTTGAAGAAAGGTGAACACTGGCTTCTTGGTTGGAATGTAAAATGATGCATCCAGTGTAGAGGAGAATTTGGAAGTTTCTCAGAAAGTTAAGTGTAGAATTAACATAATACGCAGCAAACCCACATCTAGGTTCATACCCAAAAAAATTAAAAGCAGGGACTTAAACAGATATTTGCATACTGATACTCAAAAGCAGTATTAGTCACAATCACTAAAGGATGGCAGCAACCCAAGTGTCCATATACCGATGAATGGATAAAAATAATGTGGTATATACATACAATGGAATATTGTTCAGTCATAAAAAGGAGTGAAATTGTGATACATGTGACAACATGGATTAACCTTGAATATATGGGGTTGAGGGAAATAAGCCAGACACCATGGAACAAATATTTACAATCTCAGTGATAAAGAGTTTATAATAAACAAATGAATAGAGTGAGAAAGTAGAATATAGTTTAGTAGGGGCCAGGATGGGGGTAGAGAAAGTGAAGTTAATGCTTAAAGTGTATATCCTTTCTCTTTGGAATATTGGGAAAGTTTGGTAATGGTAAGTGATGACGATACAACAATATTGTGAACATAATTAACAGCTCTGAATTATATATTTGTAATTGCTTATAAGGTGAAATTTTAGGCATTTGTATGTTACTAGAATAAAAAATTAAAAACCAAAGGATTGTATAACACAATGAACCCAAATGTAAAACATGGACTGTAGTTAATAGTAAAAGAGTAATCAAATCAGTTCCATTGCCTATCCTTATGACTTTCCTGCAATTTATTGATAACTCCAGTTTTAAAATATATTTTTAAGTCAGAAAGTGATAGACCTCCAACTTTGTTATTCTTCAAAATGCATTTTGTATTTTATTTGAATATCCATGTAAAATCTAGTACCTGCTTGTTAATTTTGGAGGAAAAACATGGTAAATGTTGATAGTAATTGAATTATATATATATCTATTAACTTGGGGTCGAATTACATTTTAATAATATTGGCCTTTCAATCAATGAACATGGAATGCCTCTCCTTTATATCTTAATTAATTTTCTTAGCATAATTTCCATAGAACAATTGCACATTTCTTAAATGTATTCCTAAATATTTCATAATTTTTATACCACTGTAAATGGTATTGCAACTTTAATTTCATTTATTCATTGTTCATTGATCACATAAAGAAATATATTGGATTTTCTATTAATCATGTTTGAAGAGAACATGCACTTGTTTATTTGCCCCAATACATCTTTTTAGTGGGTACTCCAGGATTTTCCATGTTCAGGATCATGTCATCTGTGATGAAAGATAATTTTATTTTTTTCTTTTCAGTCTGGATTCTGTTATTATTTTTCCTGTTTAATTGTACTGTTTAAAATTTACTTACATTGTAAGTAGAATTTTCTCTTGAAAATACCAAAGAATTTCTGAGATACAAATTTATTTTTCCTTATTTTGTCCTTTATTTTTTCCCAGTTTTGTAACAAAATCATAATTTCTTATATTTCCTTTCATTTTCTTTTTAATTCCCTATTCTTTATTTTATCATTTTCTAATTATCTCTATGGATATCACTCCAAATGTTAAGACACTGGAAAAAAATTCACAGTTAAAGGCCGTGTTATAAAGTGTAAATAGGATTAATATTATATGTTTACATACAGCAAATATAGTATGTTTGTATATTTCTAGGCCTATATCTATAACCCCATCCTATCTACACCTATATCTATACCTATATTTATCTTTTTATATTCATATTTTTAGAACAAAATGGTGTCCATTACTTGTAAACAGCATATTATCTCAAAATCAAATGATTCTCTATTTGCACTGTTGCTCTTTGCA
>JAQZBX010009956.1:0-45160 GCA_029593785.1 Cabassous unicinctus
TCCTCTTAACAATTTTTCACTTTAAGTCTAGTTTACATGCAATTAGTTTAACAACTCCAACTGTCTTTTTGTTATTATGAGAGTGGGAGAATTGCTAGGAAAGTAAACCTCCATGAGGCCATTTAAAGTTCATGGTCCAAATTTAAGGTGATACAAGTCATGTGAGGTGGTGGTCTGGAGTAGGTTGCATGAAATCAGTATTGTGGAGAGATTACAGCTACTGATACTAAGAGGATCTGAGAGAGGATCATGCAGTGCCTGGCTGTAGAGTGTGGAGACAAGATCACAGGAGAAGAGTCAAAGTATATTAGCCAGTCATGTACATGTATATTGAAACCTCCATGAATTGAACTGTTAGGAGTATTGGAGAGAATGACAGAGTTCCAGTAGTGGAAATTCAACAAATGCAGTTCCATATCAGGGGGCTACAGTCAACAGCAAGTAAGGACAGTGGGTGATATCATTTGATGACATGAGACTCATACATTGGTTTGTGTCTCTGTTTAGGAAATAGGAAAGAATAATTATCTGAAAAGAGCAAGGTGGACACTTCCTCACTCTAGGCCAGAGGTACAGGGGTATACAGAAAAACAGCAGCCATCACTTGCAATGGGTGCTGGGCTGTAGGGAGAGTTGGGTTTCCTGTAGAGCAGGTTTTTTCACTCTCAGCACTGATGGTATCCTGGACTAGAAAATTCTTGGTTGTGGGGCATGTGCTGAGCACTGTAGGGTGTTTAGTAGCATCCCTGACCTCTGTCTACCCACTAGATGTGAGTAGTATCTCCTCCCACCAACCCAGCATTATGTCAACTAAAAATGCCTCTACAAATAGCCAAATGTCCCCTTGGGGGGCAAAATTGCTCTTGGTTGAGAACCACTTCCTTAGAACTCAATGGTAACAGAACTTTCAAAGAAGAAGTTGAAGATAAAGCATAGTTGATAATGCACCACAAATCCAGAGGACTCCAATTTGTGCCATGGAATGAACAGTGTTGAGAAACACTAGATTAAGATTGCAGTCATTGAGAGAATGAGAAAGACAGAGTACAACCCAGGAAGTGAGGAACATAGGAACTAAGAATAGAGCAGCACTAGAATCAGGAAATTCTGGATACTGAGTTCATGTGATTCTTACCTACAGATTGCTTCACTCCCTCATTAGCAAAAAGGCTGGGCCAAGAGCCTGGCAGAGTCCAGTCTACAGTTACAGGCCAGATGTATGCAGATTTCCAAGTATAGAAAAGAGTTGGTCAGAAGATTACATCAAGAGAAATATATGTCATTGCAAGTGGAATGAATTAACTCTGACCTAAAAATGTCCATTTTTATTCATAGCATTTGAAAGCACACATTTCATTGTGAATATTCTCTGATTCTAGAGAGCTGCCTATACAATTTCAGTTAATGAGATATTGACTAAGGGAGATAAATTTAATGTAATAAATGCAAGTACACTGAAAGATCATTTGCACCAAACAGAGAAGTGAGAAAGAGCACAGCTTGAAATAGAGGTATATGAAAAATACATTGGTTTTAGAGTGAAAACTGAAATTGACAAAATATACATGTGATGAACTCTTGAGTGACCAGAATGGAGAAAAAACTACAGGTTACCCGATTTAACCATAAGAGATTAATGCAATACATACTTAAATTCTGAACAAAATTTCACTTAAAATGATCATTGAGCTAAACATGGAACAAAAACATATAAAATGCAAGAAAATATATGAGAATAACTAGGTGAAAAATGATTGGCAATAAGCATTTTTTGGCTTTTTGATAATTTAAAATTTTAATTAGAAAAGTAGGTTTACAGAAAAATCATGTAACAAATACAGGTTTCCTTTATAATCCCCATTATTAACAGATTGCATTAGTGTTACAATTGATGGAAGAGTATTATAATTGTAGCATTAACAATAATCCATAATTTACATTAGGGTGTATTTTTCCCCAGTATATCACTTTACATTTGTGTGTATATGTGTATGGCACATTTTGTTTATCCATACATTGGTTGATGGACACTTGGGTTGTTACCATCTTCTGGCAATTGTGAACACATCAGTGTGCAGATATTTGTTTGAATCCCTGCTTTCAGTACTGTTGGGTATTTGCCTATTACAGGGATTGCTGGGTCATGTGGTAATTCTATACATTAAAACTGAGAAGGACCCAACATAAAGAGATTCATTTGTGTTGTTTTTTTTTTTCCTTCTCATATCCTCCATTAGCCTCAGTGAAAATGGGTGCTGGTTGTGAGCAATCCCAGCAAGTATTCTATTGGTTGGAGAAGCTTGTTTTAAAGGGTATAAACTGTCAGTCATTTGTAAATGGCAAGTCTAGGTAATAGTTCAGTGTCCATTTATCCACTGTAATCTTAGTTATGTAGATTATATTATGTACCTCAATTTAGATATGTTCTTAATTTTAATCCACATTCCTGTGGGTATGAGCCCATTGTAAAGAGGATCTCTGGTAGATGTTATTTTAATTAAGGTATGGCCCAACTGAATGAGACTGGGTCTAAATCCAGATTACTGGAGGCCTTATAAAGAGAAAAAAACAGGAAGCTCAAGTCAGAGAAAGCTGCAAGGAGGAGGCAGAAGCTGGAAGGCAGCAGGAATTCAAAAGAGAAAGAAGACATGGCCATGTGATGGGAAAGCAAAGAATCCCAAGGCTGCTGTCAAACCACCCCAGGAGGAAACACACCTACTAGCCACCCAAAAAATGAGATGATAAATTTCCTTTGCATAAGCCAACCCATTGTGTGGTATTTATCAGAGCAATGGCATTCAGTCAATACCCAGGTAAAACCACAGAGTTCTAGAGCTAGCACCTCAAGATCTTTTCTCCCAAGTCCTTCATTGGCAGCAAGGGAACAGGACCCTAAACAGGCACCTTGGCCAATATCACCCATGTGATTAGTGAAAGCACCAGGACAAGGACACAGGTCCAGTTCCTAATTTATTGTTGATTCCACACCCTTTAAAAAGGTCACAGCAGGACAGGGGAGCAAGCCTTTATGTTCACAACAGCCTGGGTGTCAAATGGCTCCATGATTTTTGATATGTTCAGTGCTGACCTACAGCCCCTCATTTATGAAACAATGAAACATGTATTTTCCTGGCAATATTATTATGACTATTTTAACTCACATCAGTCAATAAATAATTTTAATGGGACCAGAACTGTGTGCTAAGTGCCAGAGATACACATATTAATAAGGACAATGAATAAAAGATTAATTAAATATTATGGTCAGTATATTAGCTTTAAGGCTAATTGTATTAAGATAGAGCTAATAACAAGCTAACATTTTAGTTATTTTTAAATGCAAGATATCTCCATTTTTTGTGCAAAATTCAAAAGTTAGGAAAAGTTATACAGTGAAAAGTCTCCCTTCTACACTGGCCTCAGTTCCTCAAATTGCATCATTCTAATCTATCTATTCTAGAGATAGTCTATACTGCTAAACAGGTTTTGATAGTTTGGTATGTAAGGCACTATTCTAAGGATTGTGCAGATTGGCTCATTTCATTCTCAGGAACACAGTATCACACAGGTAGTATTATCACTATCCCCAATTTACAAGTGAGAAAACCTGCTTGAGGACTGAAGCGAACTAGCAACTTTCCAAAAGTCTCATGGCTGGTAAAAGAGAAAAGTCCATGTTCTCAAACTCCCCAAGTCTCTTGGCTGTTAACAGACAGCCCACATTCTCAAACCTCCCACCCCCATACCACCTCTAAAGAAAGGTGACTCTATGGGTCATGGGTATAATGGGGGTGATTTATAAAACACTCCCTTTTCCAAGATCTTGTATGATAAGTTTACTATTTTAAGCATCATAAAAATCTGAAGAGTGGTTATAACTTTTCTTTTCTGCTAGGATTTACTTGATTCCAAGTCCCTGATCAGAAATGTCCCAAAGTTAACATTCTTCCTAAGGGCACATGGGACTTAAAAGAAGCCATTTTATGATGGATCTGAGAATCTAATGCTGTGAAGCCCCTACCTCACCTACCATCAAATTCATATCCTCACCCAGCCCCAGCACATCCCCAGCCAGCAGTAATGCCCCAGGGACTGTGTGTTGACTGCCTGGTGTATTCACTGACAAGTTTTCCAATAAATGAAAGATATGCCCTTACCCAACACTGAAATGAAAATGATCTAATTTGTCTGTGAGGTATCAAAGAAAGCACTACAGAGCATTCACCCTTTACTCATGACAATTCCTAAAATGCTCAGTCATTACCACCTATTCTTCCATTGAGGAAGCTGACATGAAAAGATTAAAATCAAGATCAGCAGAATAAACATCTGAATCCTAAAATCATCTCCTATTACTTGGCTTAATGTTATAAGAATTCCTGAACAAATGCAATGTCAGAAGGTCAAGGGAGGCATTCAAGGAAGTGATCTGAAGCAATAAGAGCTCCCTGAAGGACTCTTTCCAATCTGAAATGCTGATTCTGCTCCTGCCACTTTTGAGAAGTCCTGCCCTCTCCTTCACTGGAAGCAGGCAGGCTTGTTGGCTGAGGAAATGCACAACTAGGAACACCTTATGCCCACAGAGAAATGGAAACCCTTGTAATTCTGTCACTTCAGTGTGTGAAAGCTTACCCATACAGGCAACAGAATGCCTGCCCAAAGATCACAGAAACATCCTTGGGCTCAGGGTTTCCTGTACCACTATGTGGAACAACTCAAAATGATGCAATCAGGAGGCATTGAGGAGGACACAGAAACATGACTCCCTGGTTCAAATCTCAGCTCTGACACCTACTAGCCATGTGACCTTGAATGACTTATAACTTCTGTGCCTCAATTCCTTATCCATAAAGTGATAGCAGTAGAGTAAGTACACAATGAACGATGGCTACTATTATTGTTGTTGTTGTCCAGAAAGTCTTGTCCAATCCAGGGCCCTTCCCCTTCTCAGAATGTCCTTATATCATAGTATATATGAGAGTATCCCACCCTTGATAGCAAAATTCTGCTTCTAACCAAGCTCATAAAAGTAACAATAAGAACCTAGACTTCTCATACCAAAGGACTTATATTAACTATTTCATAACATGACATATGACAGCAAAAATCCAATAAGTTCTCACAGAATTCACACTCAGGAGTAGGAAGAAGCTAATTTAAATAAGGAGTTTAAACACTTGTTTCCACAAAAAATGCCTTCTTATTGTTTGATATAACCACAGTAAACATTCCCCCAACTAAGAAATAAGCATGGGTTTCACTTTTAGAAGATATAATCTGTACAATTCCACTGATTAGTTTTCATAATATTTTAGATTAGTTTTACTATCAAATAATGTCCCATTTGAAATATCAATTTAACTTTTAAATCATTAAGGAGCAAAGTGTTATTGATTTAAATATATATTCATGATTTGGGGGAGAGATTTTCACCAAATTTCTTTAGAGACAGAGAATATTAATTAGCAACAAGGATAGCTAATATTTATTAGACATCAATTAAGAATTTAAGAAGCTAGATGCTATATTTAGATACTGTCTCATGCTTTTAATCCCTTGATGGAGGCACAGCCTCCTTTTCCAGAAAAAAATCAGCCTTGAGGTGGGTTATTAAATGGTTCTGAGAGCTGATGGCTGGCATCCATGTGAGATTTTTAGCACAAAACATACAGGACTGTACTTCTCACACTTTAATGTGCATGTGAATCACTTGGGGAACCTTGTTAAAATGCCTGTTATGACTCAGAAGTTTTGGGGTGAGACATTTCTGACAAGCTCTCAGAGCTTGGTGAGGCTGCTGGTCTATGGAACACATTTTGAGAACAAGGATCAACCAGTTTTAATAGACAACAAATCACATAAGCAAAAAATCTTTTTAAAAACTCAAATTTTAAAATACTTTTTTCTCAAAAATCACAAGATTAGAATTAGAAATATTCATATTTCTTGGTGCAATTCTCAACTTTCTAACATCTTATGACTATTTTATAACAACTTCTTATTTTCTTTTCCACATTAAATTTAGAATCCAATTTCTTGCTGTTTTCTGGGGGTGGGGTGGGGAGATAAGGTGTATCCTAAAGCCCCTGATTTTTTTATCAAGGTTGAAAACCCAAATACATGGAAAACTGTTGCACATTGCCATACACTTCATTCAAGTCCCTTCTCTTCACTCACCCATGCATAACCACTCACTTTTTAAATTCTAGAGCTTAGATAACTGGCAGTCAGGCTAGATCTTAAGAGCTGGACCAAGAAGCTCTTCCAGAAGAAAAATAAAGCTCTACAACAAAATAGCACCTTACTATAAAGCAAGAATAAAAGCCACTGGATTCCATCCCTGACTTTAGGTGGCAAACTCCCAGCAATGAGGTGATAGCATTTTGTACAGCTACTGTATTTCAATATTTTACATGACAAGTTGGTTCAATCTTGCCAATGCCAAGTTCTGTTAACTTTTAAAAGGCCCTAAACAAAGCAAGTTTACTGAAGGCCCTGTGCTCCACCTGGGGCCCCTCCTGCATTCTTTTTGTTAACAGTAAGGCCTAACTATTGAACCAATACATATCTGAGAGCATTCCAGCTTACTGCAAAGGATCAGTTTAAAATTCTACACCTGCTCCATCTGGATTTCCTTAAAGTCCTTCAAAACTACTCTCCAGTCATCAGCAGAACAAGTTTTTCACCCAGGAGAGAGAGAAAACAGTCTATGACTCTGCAAGTTACAAACTCTGAGACTTTTATTTAAAGGGTGTTGGCACATTATATTATTCCTAAGGGATGTGCATCTGTGCACTCATGTAAACTCAAGTTGACAAATACTTGGAAGAGATAAAATGCACATACTTTGCAACTCAGTTCAAGTGGCTTCTCTGGCAGAGAAGTTTTGTTGACAGCCTCAGAGCAAGGCCCACCTGTGAGTTGGAACATAGGGGACATACAGTTTTTTTCTGAATTGGAGCATGCCTTTTCCACAACAGAGCAAAGCAACTGCCCAGAGAGGCCTGTTCCAAAACCACCAGACAGGGGCAGAACTGACAGGCCCTGAGAAATGGCTCTGCTGTTGACAAGTTCAACAGAAAGTTCTCTGTTTCTGTTACCTCCAGCACTGGCTGCCCTCGCAGCATGATTTAACTCTGAGTACAAATTGGGCTGGGCTAGCCACTGTGCTGGGGCAGTGGGTCCAAGGATGCCTGTTCTGTCTTTAGGTTAATTAGGAGGAATTAAAACTCTGTAGTATAAACTGGTGGCTTTGTGGGCAGATCTGGGCTCCTCCACTGGATCTAGGTTACATTCCTCCATTCCACAAATATTTTTTATATGTCTACCATATGCCCCACACCTTTCTAGACATCAGGGTGGAAACAAGACCCAATTCCCAATGGTAGATGCAGACAGGAACAAGGACAATTTGAGGAGAAGGGGGTGGGTAGAGGTTTTGCACCTGAAAACATGCCACAAACTGTTAAGACCTTTAGTACTCCAGAGACAGCGTGAGCCCAGTGCCAGGTTCTGGTGCATCACCAAGCCCAGAAATGAAACAAATCCTCTATCAGGGATGCTCTGGAGGTGGAGCTTCAGCTTTTGAGGGACAGGCTATAGTGTCACCATTAGTGCATATCTCCCAAATACACTCCAGACCTTTCCCCAAGGTTTCCCTATCCCTTCCTAAGCAGAATTGCTGGAGATGGAGTAACTGAAGACAGAGTAGTTTGAGGAAGAGGGTCTGCGAGTGCTCCATCAAATAATGCATATGCATGAGTTTATCAATTCCTCAATGAAAACTAAAATAAAAATGCCAATTCTTCCAAAATGCATATTCTTATACTTTGAAAAATGTGTTCCAGTTATTTACAAATATCTGTAAATATTAGAGCATTTGTTTCAAGGGAAACTATGAGTTCCCAAAGAAGTTTATTGTAGTTTATCTAGAAAGCCTCAAATTGAAACTTCATTTTGGGAAGATTTAAAATAGTACTTTGGGGAATTCAGCACCTTTTCAGTGGGCCTCACTTTGGAATTTATGCTCCTCTGTGTAACAGAGTTAAACTCATTTATAGGTTCTCTACACATGGCTCTTCTGTGCCTTTTATTTGAATCCATAATTAGCACTATATGTGATAACTATATGTCCCAGAGGCTTAAAACTCTTGTCCATCCATGTGCCAGTTGAGCCCTGAATTTCAGCAGAGTTGCAAGACCTACTCTCCAGTTCATTGGACTGACCCTGGACAACTAACAAGAGATGATGATGGAAATACCCATCCCAAGGAACAGAGAGTGTCCGTAACTGCAAGCAAGATAGCTCCATCCATCTGCCCCATGGGATCCAAGCCCCCTCTCAGAAGCAGAGTGGGCATCACCATCCAAAAATACTCAAGACTGGGGAATAAACAATGGGCTAAAATAGACTCATTATTATCCTAGCAATGGAAGAACTCTTATCATTGATGTAAATGCAGTAACCAGCAGAGATTCTGAGGAATGGGAGAGGGAAGAATAGGTGTAATATGGGGACATTTTGGGGACATTGTAGTTGATCTGCATGACATTGCAGTGATGAATACAGGCCATTGTATATTTTGTCATAACTTAAAAAATTGTGCAAGACAAAGTGTAAACTATAATGTAACTATAGGCCATGGTTAGTAACAATGCTTCAATACGGGTTCATCAATTGTAACAAATGTATCACACTAATGAAGGATGTTGTTAATGTGAGAAAGAATGGGAGGGGAAGGAAGTTGGGCCTATTGGAATCCCTATTTTTTTATGTAACATTTATTAAATCTAAAGCTTTAAAAATTTAAAAAAAATATGTAAAAAATAGTCCATGTGGAATCAAAGATGTTTCAGATTTCTGTAGAATTAGGAAAATCTCATTAACATAGAATAATTGAGTAATGTCAAAGATGACCTGAACTGAGTCTAGAAACACTGCTATAATATACTGAACACTGGCTGTGTTCTGTTATGTGACAATGAATATGGAAAATTAGGTCAAAACTTTTTCTCTCTCCTTTCTTCTCTGTTCACATAGTCATTTTACCATGAAACACTCTTTATCCATAATATACGCTGATCCACACTGTTCCTGAAACACTCTCAATTGGTTCCATTGACAGGTTAGTGCTTCAATATGGCTTATGTCCCCTTGGTTTTAAGGCTGCACATGTGAGAATCAGAGGTAGGCTAGTAAAATAGGGAATCAACAGATGGATCTGGAACCTGGCAGAAAAACTGCCACAATTAAACATGTGTCCTTCAGTACTCCCAAGATGACTGCTGGAAGAACCTTGTGAGAAACTAACTCCCTTTCAGAATGAGATTTCCTCCAGAAGCCAGGAGAAGCCCCAGATAGTCTCGATGGGCCTTATCATTGTACCCTCCTGGGGGATTGATGGGTGGGGAAATCAATCAAAACAGCCAACAGCTGGGACTCCTCCCTTTTCATTATCAAAGGGGTGACATAATTAATGGTTTAAAAAGCAAGTGTGAAACCAAACTGCCCTGCTCTTGCCTTTTCCCCTGCTCTTGCCTTCTTCCCTCCTGCCTGGAACAATGTGCAAGTAAAACCTAGCCATTTATAATCTATAATGGGGTATTGTAGTCTGTAAATTGGTCCTTTTTATCACTCTTCACCCCTTCCTCTCTACTCAGGGCCCATGATCTCTTTCTTTCTCCCATTTCTCTTTTCACCATTCCTTTATAAATTTCTGGCCTAAATAACCCAGCTTGCTCTCAAAATTCATTTCTTGTAGCTTAGCCAAGAACCTAGAGAAAATCTGGCAAAATATTCTTGAACTGTCCATTACCTGGTGTGGGAGTTTGATATTGTTTATGAATTCCAAAAATACATATTGCATTATATTTGAAAACTGGTCTGTCCAAGGTTTCACTTTCACTTGATTAAATTATGATTAGGGCTTTGATTGGGCCATATCAGGAGGGAATTGAGTCTCTGCTCTTTGGTGGCTGGGGACTCACAAAGAAAAGACATGACAAAGGACAGAATTGGGAGTTTTAATGCTGGATCCTGGGAAGTAAGCACATGGAGGAGCAGAGAGAAGGCTCATGGCAGAGGCCCCAGGGAAAGAGATGAGCCATTCACCTGAATTCCAAAAAGACATTATAATATTTAAAAGAACCTGAAATCAGTAACAATGCTAAGTACAAAATCATATCACAATCAATTTAAAGAAATACAGTTTTTCTTGGGGCAAAACCCCTTCAGGATGTAGACATCTGAAACCTACAAAACCATTTATCTGCTTCCAATATACAAGGGACAGACAATGGATAAACATTTGCTTTACCAAAATGAGAAATTGGGAGGGAAACATAACTCATGGGTCCCCTGCAGTTCCATAAATGTGCAGGGCATATTTCATAGATATCAAAGTCTGAGAGTCAGGATTGTGGGAACATGGCCAATGGGTTAGACATAAATCTTAGCTCTCACTAAAACAACAAAGAAAAAGCCAGAGGCTACTGTGGGGACCTGCTTTGGGGCACAGCCAAATGAGGACACTGCTTAACAATTCTCAGAAGAGGGAGGGTCAGAGATGTAAAGAAACCAAAACAAGTAATCATGAGTTATTAAACCTCCTGGCTGCTGGGAAGGGCTCCTCTTCCCCACCCCCAGGATATTAAGTGAGGGTAAAACTCCTGGTGAATTGTTTCCGAGAGTAGAGCAGACATCTATCTCCATGTGAAGGGCTCTGAGTCATCTAGGATGGTACTGGACAGATAGGGAAGCCAGGAATAATTGGGGGTGCTTACTTCAGTGAATGGAAGGGGCACACATATCTGACCCTCAGAGTGGATGAACTAGTGGAGACCCAGCCCCCCTGCTCAAAACAGGAGTGTGATGGTAGATTCCCTGCAAGGAGGAAGGGTCTGGGAGAATGAAGAGAGATTTTTTTTGCAGTGAGTTTAGCCAGCTGGGCCCCCCTTGAATATTGTAAGGGACCCCAACTCAACAGGGAGAGGGGTGGGGGATCACCTCAGGCTGGTGGTCATGCACAGCCACATAGATAAAGAGAGAAATTACATGAGCGAGGAGGCAGAGACAGGCAGGATCAGCACCACTCCAGTTGACTGCAGGGGATCTAACCTGCCCTAAGGAAAAGGGGTGGAAAGCCTTCTGAAAGGCTAATCAACCTAAGGACCCAGAATAGCTCAGTGGGAGAGTTCCTGCCTAACATATGAGGACCATGGTTCAGTTCCTGGCTATTCCTTGAGAAGAGATCCACCAGGTTATCAGGCAACCAGCTGAAACTTTATGAGAGGGAACATATAGACATTTTCTTCATATTAGCTCTAATTGGATCTCTTTTTTTTTGTAAGTTCATTTTCTTTTATTTCCCTTACTTTACTCCCAAACCCCAAGTCAAAATAGGCAGAGGGCAGGCTGCAGGGTGAGTGATTGAGAAACACCAGCAGCCTGATTCTTCTTAGGGGTCTTTCTTAGACCAAAAAATTCCAAAAAGACCCATTAGGGTCTAAGAAAGACGGCTGCTTTTCCATGTTTATTATTATTTTTTATTCTATATCCTTTAAAAAACAAACAAACAAGTGGCTGCTGTCTTGTTTCTGCTTGTTTTGTATTCCCTCCCTTTCTTTCTCTGCTTGTTTATTTTTGCTTTTTCTTTCTTTTATTCTTTTGGTTACTCATCTATTCTACTTATGCTATTCCTTATCACTCCTTCATCTTTATATCTTTTGTTTTCCATTGTTCTTTCATTCCACCACTTTTATTTGGTCTCTACTTTTTCTTGTTTGTGTTTCTCCCTCTCTCCCTTTTTCTCTGTATTCTTTCTTTCTTTTTTTTACTTTTTTCTTTCTCTCTTCTCACCATTCCAGCATTTTAATTCATTCTATATATTTGTTTCTTATTCTGTTTCTTGTTTCATTATTTCAATTCCATTTTCCTAATCTTATTGCCCTGTGCTTCTTACTCATGATAATTTTTCCAATTTCCTATGTCTTGTATGTTTGCTCTTCTGCCCTTCACTAATATTACTATTATTATTTTTGTCTTCCTATCTCTTTCCTTTTACCTAGTCTCAGTGTTTTTTTCTTTCAAAAGAACATAGGCATGTAACATTTATGTAATCTAAGCATCTTTTAATATATGTATATATAAAACATTTATGTAAGCAAATGCATATATATGCATATATATTTATATATCATTTTACAAATATTGGTCTGTATTGTAAAAAAATTGATTTTTTACCCACAATTTAAAAAATCACATTGAGATATAAAATAAATAAATAAATAAAGTGCTTAGAACCTCTAAATGATAAAAAAATGTTAGTTATATTAAATGTACTTTATCACTAGTGTCCTATTAAATATAAAAAGAACACCAACAAAAAAAGAACATGGGCGGATCTCTCTCACAAAAAAACAGCTGAGTGGGAGCAAGATCCTGCCCAAATGAGCTGTTTTGGGAACCCACAGAGTAGGAGGCTTCAGGACACCAATCAAGAGGGAGCTGGCTGAACAGATAAATTACTCAAGGTGCTGCTGGCTTGATTCTTGGTTACTGTGTTTCCTCTTCCTTGATTTCCCCCTTTTCTGTTTATACCAATCTTGTAACCCAAGTCTATCTCTTTTCCTTCCCTCATCAATCTTCTGCCTTCTGTTGCTATTCTTACATTCCACCACTCTTTGTGTAGTCCACAGTTTTTCTGGTTTTTATTTCTACCTCATCTATCCTGCTTTCTTCCTTTTATTAGCTTTTTCCTTTTTTACCTTTTCTTTTCTCTTTCCTACTTTCATCATCATACTGGCCTTTTAATTGAGTCTATATATTTTTCTTTATTTGGTTTCCCATTTCATTGTTGGTACCCCACTTTTCTATTCCTATTACTCTAAAGTGCTTACATGAGTTAAATATTCATTTTCCAAGGTCTTAAATGGTTCTTATTCTAACAATTACTATCATTATTACTATTATCCTTTTACTTTCCATACCTCTTTCACTTTCTCTGTCTCTAATTTTTTCCTCCAAGGGAACATAAACAACAGCAATGAAAGAGAATAAGAAGAACAAAGTGTTATAGAGAAAAAACAGATGTAAAAACAGGAATTAAATAAAACTATAGAGTAAAGAGAGACGCTAATCAACTGAAAAACCCATCAAGATAAAAAGATGACAGGGGATAACAAAAAATTACCAAACATACTAAGAAACAGGAAGACATCACTCAGTCCAATGAAAAAACTAAAAACCAGGAAGAGATGTAGAACATTGAACAACTAATCAAACCTATCCAAACAAATATCATGGACCAATTTAAGTAAAGGAAGAGATTAACATCATTAAGAAGACACTGGGAGAATATACTGAAGAAATTGTAAACATACATAAAAAGATAATGGGTATGATGGTGATGAATGGCACAATCCAAGAAATCAAAAAGACACTGGAAGCACAAAATAGTAGATTTGAACTGGCAAAGAAAAGAATTAGCGATGTGGAAGACAATACAACTGAAATCAAATAGTTGAACAGATAAATAAAAAGATAGAAAAAACCAGCAGGGACTTGGGGATTTGAATGACAGCACAAAAGGGACAAACATATGCATTATGTGCATCCCTGAAGGAGAAGAGAAGGGAAAGGGAACAGAAAGAGTGCTGGAGGAAATAATGGCTGAAAAATTCTAAACCCTATGGGGAGAGATGTATACACAAGTCCAGGAAGCACAGCACATTCCAAACAGTATAAATCACAACAGTCTTATTCCAAGACACATACACATCAAACTTTCCAATGCTCAAGACAAAGAGAAAATACTGAAAGCAGCAAGAGAAAAGAGAACCATGACATACAAGTGAAGCTCAATAAGACTATGTGTTGACTTCTCATCTGAAACCATGTAGGCAAGAAGGCAGTGGTATGACATAAAGTACTAAAAGAAAAAACCTCCCACAAAGAATTCTCTATCCAGCAAAGCTAACATTCAATAATGATGGATAGTTCAAAATATTCAGACATAAACAGAAATTAAGAGAGTATGCCAATAAGAAATCTGCCATTCAAGATATACTAAAGGGACTTCTGCAAGTTAAAAAGAAAAACAAGAGAGAGAGCTGGAGGAGAGTGTAAAAACAACTGAAAAGACAAAAAGAGAAATAAAAACAACATACAACACACATAAACCCAAAGAAAATATGGCTAAAGTAAGCAATTCCTTGATAGTCAAAACATTGAATGTTAATGGATTAAACTCACCAGTCAAGAGACACAGATTGGCAGAATAGATTAGGAAATATGACCCATCTATATATTGTCTATAAGAAACCCACCTTAGACACAGGGATTCAAGGAGACTGAAAGTGAATGTC
The DNA here is from genome assembly GCA_029593785.1 of Cabassous unicinctus. Taxonomy (NCBI): domain Eukaryota; kingdom Metazoa; phylum Chordata; class Mammalia; order Cingulata; family Chlamyphoridae; genus Cabassous; species Cabassous unicinctus. The sequence goes on from JAQZBX010009956.1 coordinate 14,365, forward strand.
TGGAAAACAAGATTACAGGGAAACAATAGCCAAAAAAGGATGGGAGTAGCTATAATAATATTGGGCGAAATAGACTTTAAATGCAAAACTACTGTAAGAAACAAAGAAAGACACTATATATTAATAAAGGGGTAAATTTTCAAGAAAAAGAACAGTCATAAACATTTATGCACCTAACAGGGGCACCTCAAAATACATGAAGCAAACAATGGAAATACTAACTAGAGAAATAGATGGCTCTACAATTATAGTGGGGGACTTTAATACACCATTATCACCATTAGAACATCTCAAAAAACAATCAATAAAGAAATAAAGACTTTGGTTAATTCATTAGAGGATCTGGACCTAATAGACATATAAAGAACACTACACTCAAATATAGCAAGATATACATTCTTCTCGAGGGCACATGGATCATACTCCAAGATTGAACACATGCTAGGCCACAGAAAAATTCTCAATGAATTCAGAAAGATTGAGATTATACAAAGTAATTCCTCTGGCCACAATGGAATGAAATTGGAAATCAGTAAGGACCAGAGAACCAGATTAGGCACACAGATAAGGAAGTTAAACAACACGGTCTTAGACAAAAGTGAGTCAAGGAGGAAATTGCAAAAGAAATCAGTAACTACCTCGAAACGAATGGAAATGACAACACAACATATCAAAACATATGGGATGCAGCAAAAAAGTACAGATAGGGAAATTCATAGCCATAAATGCATATATCAAAAAAGAAGAAAGAACTAAAATTGAAAACCTAATTGCACATTTGGAGGAACTGGAAAAACAACAACAAACTAACACCAAAGGAAGTAGAAAGAAGGAAATAACAAAGATTAGAGCAAAACTAAATGAAATAGAAAATAATAAAGCACTTGAAAAAATAAAGCCAAAAGCTTGTTCTTTGAGAAGATCAATAAAATTGAGAAATCCCTAGCCAGACAAAGAAAAAAGGAGAGAAGATGCAAATACACAAAATTAGAAGTGAGGAAGGGGATATCACAACTGACCCCACAGAAATAAAGAATATCAATAGAGGATAATTTGAAAAATTATATGCCAACAAGAATGATAATTTAGATGAAATGGACAAATACCTAGAAGCTCAAAAGCAGCCTACATTGATGAAAGAATAAATTGATGAACTTCATCCTATTACAAGTAAAGAGATAGATTTGGTCATCAAAAACCTCCCAACTAAGAAGAGCCCAGGAACAGACAGCTTCACATGTGGCTTCTACCAAACATTCCAGAAAGAACTAATACCAATCCTGCTTAAGCTCTTCCAAAAATAGAAGTAGAAGTAACATTGCCTAATTCATTCTATGATGCCAACATTACCCTAATACCAAAGCCAAACAAAGATGTCACAAGAAAGGAAAATTACAGACCATTCTCTAATGAACATAGATGCAAAAAACCTAAATAAAATACTTGCTAATTGCATTCAACAACATATAAAATGAATTATACACCATGACCAAAGGGGTTTCATCCCTGGTATGCAAGGATGGTTTGACATAAGAAAATCAATCAATGTAATACATTACATAAACAGATTATGGGAAAAAAATCACATGGTCATCTCTATTGATGAAGAAGAAGCATTTGACAAAATACAGCACACTTTCTGACAAAAACACTGCCAAAGATAGGAATAAAAGGAACCTTTATGAACATGATAAAGGGTATCTATGAAAAACCCACAGCTAACATCATCCTCAATGGTGAAATCCTAAAACCTTTCCCTCTAAGATCAGGAACATCTCCCATTGGGTAGGCTTTCTTTTTACTTTCTGATAACATCCTTTGACATTTAACGTTGTCCTAGAAGTATTTGCTTGTGCTCTGAGGCAAGAAAAAGATATAAAAGGCATCCAAATTGGAAAAGAACAAGTGAAAATATCACTATTTGCAATCAACATGATCCTATACATAGAAAGCCCAGAGAAATCTACAACAAAGCTTCTGGAACTTATAAATGAGTTCAGTAAATTCACAGGCCATAGGATTAATGTGCAAAAATCAGTAGCATTTCTGTACACCAATAATGAGCAATCTGAGGAGCAAATCAAGAAAGAAGTACCATTTACAATAGTAACTAAAAGAATCAAATACCTAGGAATCAATTTAACTAAAGATGTAAAGGACTTATATACAGAAAACTACACAACAGTGTTAAAGGAAATCAAAGAAGACTTAAATAAATTGAAGAATATTCACTGTTCATGGATAGGAAGACTGAACATCATCAAGATATCTATCCTACCCAAACTAATCTACAAATTTATTGCAATCCCAATAAAAATCAACACAGCTTTGTTTACTGAATTGGAAAAACTAACTGCAAAATTTATTTGGAAGGTTAAGAGTCCCCAAATTGCCAAAGACATATTGAAAAAGGAAAATGAAATTGGAGGTATCACACTACCTGGCTTTAAATCATACTACAAAGCTACAGTGGTCAAAACTGCATGGTATGGGCACAAGGATAGACATACAGACCAGTGGAACAAAATTGACAGTTTTGATATTGATCCTTGCATATACAGCCTTCTGATATTCAAGAAGGCCACCAAGCCCACTCAACTGGGAGACAATGGCCTTGTCAACAAATGGTGCTTGGAGAACTGGATATCCATATCCAAGAGAATGAAAGAGGAACACCATCTCACACCTTATACAAAAATCAACACAAAGTGGATCAAAGATCTACATATAAAAACCAAGACAATAAAGACCTTGTAAGATAATGTAGGGAAGCATCTATAGGATATTGTAATAGGAAATGGCTACATGAACTTCACACCCAAAGCAGGAGCAGTGAAAGAAAAATTAGATAAGTTAGATCTCCTCAAAATTAAAAAATTTTGCACCTCAAAGGATGTTATCAGAAAGTAAAAACAAAGCCTACCCAATGGGAGATAATATTTGGCAACCATATATGTTATAGGAGCCTATTATCCAGCATTTATAAAGAAACCCTACACCTGAAAAATAAAAAGACCAACAACCCATTTAATAATTGGGCAAGAACCTGAAAAGACACCTCTTCAAAGAAGAAATACAAATGGCTAAAAAGCACATGAAAAGATGGTCATCACTAGCTATTGGGGAAATGTAAATCAAAACTACAATGAGATATAATCTTACACCCATTAGAATGGTGGGTATTAAAAAAACAGTGGACTATAAGTGTAGGAGAGGATGTGGAGGAGTGGGAACCCTCATCCACTGCTGGTGGAAATGTAGAATGATCCAGCCATTGTGGAGGACAGTTTAGCGATTCCTCAAAAAACTAACTATAGAACTTCCATATGATCCAGCAATTCCACTGCTGGGTACATACCCAGAAGAATTGAAAGCAAAGACATGAACAGGTATATGCACAACAATGTATATAGTGGCATTACACACTATTGCCAAAAGTTGGAATCAATCCAGGTGCCCATCAACAGATGAATGGATAAACAAAATGTGATACATACATACAATGGAATATTACTCAGCTGTAAGAAGGAATAAAATGCTAACACACAGGATAACATGGATCAATCTTGAGGGCCTTATGTGGAATGAAGCAAGCCGGGGATTGAAGGATGAACACTACATGACCTCAGTGATATGAATTAAGCAAATTGAGCAGACTCAGCAAGCTATTTTCTGGAAGATAGCTTTACAAGAAATAGAAAGGGAAAAGAAGGTTGTGAGCCAACACCCATATGGATGTAATCTATGGTAATATGAAAGTGTGTAGTTGCTTATTGAAGGGATATGAAAGGAGGGTAGTGACATTATTGGGTTGGGTGATGATGGGTTGACAGGTGGGTTCATTGGGATGGGTGGGTTGGAAGGTCCAGGGTACTGGGGGAAGGGTTGGGAGAGGGACCAGTTGAATACAGGGGATTTGTGGGTATGTGGTTGAAAGTACAAAGTTTGAAATGTGCTTATGGCAATATGACAAGAAAGGGTTACTGGTTTAGAGTGATGGTTGGAGGGCATTTGGGACAGGGCACACCTGGAACAGGCATCTAGGGAATGTGTGAGTGATCATTCTGTCATAATGTGTTGTATCAGTGGGTGGAGAACCACATAATAAGTAGGAAACTGTTGGACTCCCATCCTCAGGAGGAATGATTTGTTCACAAATAGGCAGAAGGCTCACAAGAACATGGGTGGACTTAATAGGGGAGGACAAACCAGTGTGTCAAGACCTCAGTGTTGTTGCACGTAACTATGAATTTTGTCATCCAAGGAGTGAAGCCAGGGTGTTGCCATGGGCTCCAAGGGGAGGGTGAGGGAGGAATAGAATAGATTGAACAGTGGGTATTTAGGGGGCAGTGGAAGTGTTCTACATGATCTTACAATGATGGACATAGGACATGGTAAATATCACAAAATTTATAAAAGTATATGGTCTAAAATGTAAACCATAATGTAAACCATTGACCATGTTTAGTAGCTATGTTTCACTAACTGTAAATCAGTTATAACAAAGGTATCTTCCACATATAAAAAGGTATTAATATGGGTCGGAGGACAGGGGGAGGATTTTGGGTATATGAAAGTCTCCTGTATTCTGTTTGTGACTTTGCTGTGACCTAAAACTCCTTTGAAAAACATGAAAAATAGTAAGACAAGGGACAATGAGTGGGGGAAGGTGCCACACTAAAGACAGGGCATCAGATATTGTGGTGATGAATGGTAAAATATAAAAAAAAAATTTTTTTTAAGATTTTTCATTTTTTTTTAATCCCAATCTTTTATTTTATTTTATTTTTAGTTTTTTTTTTTAAATTTTTATGCATTTCATTTCTTATATTTAAACTTATCATTATTGTTTCATTTTCTTATTAATTGTATTTGGCTACATGTAATGGCTTCAATTTTTTACTATAAATATATTTTTAAATGTACTTAGATTACATAAGTGTTGCACTAAAATTAAAGGGATTCCCATGTTCCCCACATCCCAAACCTTCCATAACCTCCCACATGGACATCTTTCATTAGTGTGGCACATCAAATGCAATGGATATACACAACCTGGGGCTTTGCCATTAAGCTTGGACCATAGTTCACATTGTAGACCAAACTCTCTCCTACACAGTTCTGCCTGGTATATGCTGATGTAAAATGGCCTATATCTGTCATTGTAATGTCACTCAGGATAATTCCCAAGTCCCAAAAAAGCCCCTGTATTACAATTGTTTTTTCCTCTCCCTGCCCCCAAAGCATCCAGTGGCCACTGGCTCCATGTCATTGCAATTTCTTCCATTACTGGAATCACAATATGTCTACAACAGAATAACAGTCCACTCTATTCCATAGCTCTTCCCCCAATCCTGAGGAGTCTGGGATGGTGATGTCCATTCTACCTCCAAGGGAGAGGGGGCTTATATCCCATGGATCAGGTGGATGGGATTATCCTGCCTGCAGCTGCAGACTCTCTCCATTGCCTGGGATGACAGTTGTCCATCAGCATCTCCTCACCAGGTGACTTGGGTGAGTCCATTGAGCCGTAGAGTAGGAGTTGCAGCTCTACTGAGATTCCAGTCACAGCTGGCACATAGGCAGGCCAAAGTCTCCTGTCTCTGGAAGTACACCTACAAACTCCAGCAACAAGTATAGGTTTGAATAGAAGGGTCTGATGGACCATGTACAGGGAGGACTTAGTTGAGTCCAACTCTGTCACTCTCAGGAGCACAGATTCCAAAGTATAGTCCACTGATGAGGCATCAATCTATGGTGCTATCCCCACTTATATAGGACCTAGGTGTCTCCAGAGCCCTCAGGAGCCCCTCTGTATGGGGTGATATCCACCTTGGTGTTCTATGAGATCCTACTGAGGTGTGTGTAAGCGTTACCTCTGGGATGACCTCCCGACTCTCTTTGAAGTCTCTTAACCCTATGAGCTCATTTGTCTTTACCTTTTCCCCTTTTACTCAAGATTTTTTTCCAGTTGTATTTCCAGTTGGCACTTGTTATTAATCCCTCATTGCCAGGGAGGCTCCTTCCTGGTAATCATGTCCCAGACTGGGGGTAATGGCTTTATTTTTGAAGAGGCTTTGGATCACAGAAGAGTTACAACTGGGGTGGGGGAGGATCATTGGTGTGGGGTGTCAGTGATGGGGGATGCATGGGATGAAGTTCACATGAGCATACATATAAGGTATGTAAAAATGTTCAAATATTCATGGGACATTTTCACAGTGGGTGGACACACACACAATAACCAAGAGAATACTGAATCCCCATACTGGAGAGGTCTGCCACATTCTCTACAGAAGCAGCAACAGTTCCCCAAATGCAGGGCCAGTGACTGGTGAAGGAAGATGATTCACTGATGGGCCTGTGATATTGATGACTAGGCTTATGAGCCTTTGCTCTTTTAACTGAAACAGCCTATTGTTATAGGGTGCCTAAGGGTTGCCTCCTGAGAGCCTCCTTTTTGCTCAAATATGGCCTCTCTCTAAGCCAAACTAAGCATATAAATGATACCTTCCCCCTAATGTGGGACATAACTCCCAGGGATGAGCCTCCCTGGGACCAAGGGATTGCTACCAAGCACCAACTAGCAATGTAATTAGAAAAAAACCTCAAATAAAAGGAGTAAAATGTAAAGACAAATGAGTTTATATGGCTAAGAGACTTCAAAGTGAGTCAGAGGTCAACCCAGTGGTAATGCTTATGCACATCTCAGCAGATCTCATAGACTGCCAAAGTGGATACCACCCCAAATAGTGGGGCTTCTGAGGGCTCTGGAGACACCCAGGTCCTATGTTCAGGGCAGATAGCTCTGGAGTTTGATGCCTTGCCAGTGGGGCCTGGAACCTCAGCGGAGTTGCAACACCTACTCTACAGCTCCTTCAACTCATCCAGGACACCTGGCAGAGATGATGTGGGTGGGGAAGGGGAAGGGAGGTTGGGTATGTGGGAGTCTTTAGTATTCCATGTGTGACTTTGCTGTGACTTAAAACTTCTTTGAAAATTAAATCAAATTTTAGGAAACACTGGGGAATGAGAGGGGGAAGGTGTCATGGTACACTGGACATCCGATAATACAGTGATAAAAGGAAAATTTGAATTCCCAGCCTGGAGAGCTCTGCTACATTCCCCAAGGGAGCAGCAACAGTCACCTGAGTGCAGAGGCCATGTCTGGCAAAAGAGGATGGTGGCCCACTGGTGGGTTCTTGTTATTGAGGACTAGCCTTATGAGTATTTGCTTTTCTAATTGAAACTTAGCCTACTGTTATGGGGTGCCTAAGGGCCACCTGAGAGCCTCCTTGTTGCTCAAATGTGGCCTCTCTCTAAGCCAAACTCAGCATATGAATGCATTACCCTCCTGCCAACATGGGACATGACTCCCGGGGATGAGCCTCCCTGGCAATGAGGGATTAATACCAAGTGCCAACAGGCAACATGATTGGAAAAAGACCTTGAATAAAAGGGGGAAAAGGTAAAGAAAAATGAGTTCACGTGGCTAAGAGACTTCAAAGAGAGTCAGGAGGTCATCCCATAGGTAATGCTTATGCACACCTCAGTAGGATCTCAGAGAACACCAACGTGGATATCACCCCACACAGAGGGACCCCTGAGGGCTCTGGAAACCCCCAGGTCCTATATAAGTGGGGATAGTCCCAGAGATTGATGCCTAATTAGTGGGCTCTTTAGTGGAATCTGTGCTCATGAGAGTGACAGAGTTGGACTCAAATAAGTCCTCCCTGCACATGGTCCATCAATCCCTTCTATTCAAACATATATGTGATGCTGGAGTTGTTAGGTGTACTTCCAGAGACTGAAGCCTCTGGTCTACCTATATGTCAGCTGTGCCTGGAATCTCAGTGGATCTGCAACTCCTACCCTACAACTCAATGGACTCATCCAAGTGGCCTGGTGAGGAGAAGACGATGGGCAACGGCCATCCCAGGGAATGGAGAGGGCCTGCAGCTTCAGGCAAGATAAACCCATCCACAGTATATACGGGATATAATCCCTATCTCACTTGGAGGTGGAGTGGACATCACTATCCCAGTCCCCTCAGGATTGGGGGAGGAGCTGTGGACTAGAGTGGACTTGGTGGTGTTCTGTTGCAGACATATTATGATTCAAGCTGTTTGGTATTTTAAAAGATACTTAGATTACATAAATGTTACATAAAAAATATAGGGGATTCCCATATGCCCCACTCCCCACACCTCCCACATTTTCCCACATTAACAACATCCTTCATTTGTGTGGTACAGTCATTGTAACTGATGAACACATTTTGGAACATTGACACTAAGCATGGATTTAAGTTTACATTTAAAAAAAAGTTTACATTGTAGTTTACACTATCTCCCACCCAATTCTGTAGGTTAAGGCAAGATATATAATGGCCTGTAACTGTCATTGCAATGTCATTCAGGACAATTCCCAAGTCCTGAAAATGTCCCCATATTACACTTGTTTTTCCCCCTCCCTGCCCTCAGAACCTTCAGTGGCTACTGCCTCCACATCAATGATATAATTTCTTCCATTGCTAGAATCACAATAAGTCTACAGTAGAATACCAGTAAGTCTACTTTAGTCCATGGTTCATTCCCCTAGCCTGAGAATTCCTGTATGGTGATGTCCACTCCACCTCTAATTGAGAGGGGGCTGTGATCCCATAGCACCAATGGATGGGAATCTCTTGCTTGCAGCTGTAGACTCTCTCAGTTCCTTGGTATGATAGTTGTCCATCATATCCTCCTTGTTCGTTATTGTGGGTAGACCAATGAACTAGAGAGTAGGTGTTGCAACTCTGTTGAGATTCAGGGATAGGCTGGCACATGGACAACCCAAATATTTAAGTCCCTTGGATGTACACATAACAACACTAGTGCTAATTATAGGTTCAAAGAGAAGGACAGAAGAGTCATGTGTAGGGAAACCACAACTAAGTCCAACTCTTTCACACCAGGGAGCATAAATTCCAAAGTGAGGCCCACTGGCAAGGCACCAAGCTCCTGAGCTATCTGCCCTGACTATAGTGTCTGGATGTCTCCAGTGCCCTGAGGAGCCCTGCTATTTGTGGTAGTATCTACTTTGGCAGTCAATGATATCCTGCTGAGATGTGCATAAGTGTAACCTCTGGACTGATGTCCCAACTCATTTTGAAGTCTCTTAGCCATATAACCTCATTTGTTTTTTACCTTTTCCCCCTTTTGATCAAGGTATCTTTCCAGTTGCATTGCTAGTTGGTGCCTGGTAGTACCCTTAGTGCCAGGGAGGTCATCCCTGGGAATCATGTCCCTTTCTCAGAGGAAGGTAATGTATTTATATGCTGAGTTTGGCTTAGAGAGGCCACATTTGAGCAACAAGGAGGCTCCCAGGAGGCAACTCTTAGGCACTGAGTAATACTAGGCTATGTTTCAATTTCAAGACTAAAGGTCCATAAGCACATTCATGAATATAACAGGCCCATCAATGGACTATCTTCCTTCACTAGTCTAGTAGAGGTAGATAATTTTAAAAATGGTCAGTAAAATGCATTGGGTCAGTGAATTCCCTTGGGAAAACTAGTTGCCAAAGCTTTGAGATGCACCAAACAATCATAGAGCTGAATTTGGAAAATGTGGTCCATTTTCTGAGGAATCAGGCACTGAAGTTGTGTGTAATCAATGTACATAGGATAATCCTATCTCATATTTAATATTGAAATGCTATTCCTCAGTGTCTATATATTATTTGTATATATTTATAAATGTATACATTATTTAAAACACAGTTGAGGCAGAAATCCTGCCAGCACTGAGGCAGATAATGCCAAGACTCCACAAGCCTGCATGAAGCCAGTGAGGGGCCAGAGAGGACTATGGGTGGAGCAGCTGGCATCAGGTTACAGTGGGAACATCTTCCCCTATGGTGTGTGCCTGGGACATGGGGCCAGGGTGGAGAGGTGGCATCTGGGGTCTGGGCAGCTGTGGTGGCAACTTCCCAGTGTGCAGGAGGCAGCTGCCTGCTCCCTCTGGTGGTGGGGCCAGGGGCTCTGTTTCCATGGTGGGGCAGCATGGAACCTGGAGCAAGGGTGCCTGGCAGAGGGATGAGGTACAGTGACCCTTGCCCACCCCTACCCTGGGTGCCATGATACCTGGGCCAGCAGGGTCAGATCTGAGTGGAAGGCAGGCATCTCTGGCCCAGTGTGCAGGCACCTGGCCTTGAGTTGCCCAGGCCCACCAGTCTCCCTGGGCTGCACCCTGGGCAAGGGAAGGGTGGGCTTGGGACCCATGTTTCTGTAAGGGTTAAGACTTGGGCAGTGGTCCAACTGTCTGGGCAGTGGCCTAACTGCTGGATAAGCTATTATCACATAAAGTCCTTGGCCCAGCACACAGTTTCTGGGCACAGCAGAAATGATTCTGGGAAGTTGCAGTTTGTGTTCCTTCTGTGTAACATTTGATTGATAACAGTAGTGTATGAATAACCCTGCAAATAAAGAATGGACATACTTGCTTGCCTGTTTGTCTGGAGCAGACTGCAGGTGTGCCAGTATGAGCAAACTTCCCTCTATGCCTAAGTTTTTCTTCCATCTTCCTCCCTCACAGGCTTCCAAAGTGGATGCAGTGCACAAATGGCAGAGTTGGAAGGATTTGATGTGTTCTCCCACTGCTCTCCTGGATAAGGAGGTAGGGAGTATGGACCCTGGGTGGTCCCCAACATGTGTGTTGGCTGGTGTAGCTGAGTGGTTATCCTGGTGGTGTGTGTGTCCAGATGTGACACTTACCAATGACCACGCAGCACTACTAGGTGTCCTGCTGTAGGCCAAGTCAGCAATAGGGGAATTGTAGCCCCACTCTGCTGCTGCATGTGTGGTGTGGGTGTTCCTGTTTTGTTACAAGATACCACCCAAGAAACATTGAAACAGGAGAGGGAAATTCAACAATTGTGTGAGCAACTGCAGCAGTCATATATGCAGCTGGAGTGCCAAGCCATGTCAGTTGGTAGTAGTTCAGATGAGGAAGAAGAATTAGGACCCATCTGACAAGCTCATCCAGCCATGATGCAAAAGGTGAAACATTATCAGGACATGGGGCAAAGGGGACACCACATTGGGCAACCACATGTGGTGAACATACCATGTACCATCCCTATATGCAGTCAGAACTGGCTGAATTGGAATGGCAATTTCAGCAGAAGCTAGGAGAGCCCATAGCTGCATGGCTACTGCACCTGTGGGATGCAGGCATGGATGGCATTGTGTGTTCTGGAACTGAGATAAAGAAGTTAGCATGGCTTATTGGCCATCCTCTGCTGTGACAACATCTCTTAAATGCATGGTGGCATGCTGGGGGAAACTCCAATCACACATTGATGGAGAGACTCCAAACAGCTGTTCATATGGTCTAGATTGATGCAGGAGAATTACCAGACTCAGTGAGCCAATGGACTATGTATGCTGACCTTGAACAGGTGGTCCAGGAAATGGGCATGCACAGTGCTGTCTTTGACCCTAATAACCAGGGACCTGGTGTTGAGAGGTTCATGAGTCAGATGAGGGACCTGCTCATGCACATGCTACTGCTTCTTCATTTGGGTCCCTGATGGCTACCTTAAACTCCTATGTGGGGCACCCAATCCATGAGGTGACAGCCATGATGGCTGGTCTCTGTGAGGACAAGAGCAATGGATCAAGGTCTGTCCAGTGGCAAAAAGGAGAGATGTGCTCCCATCTCATAAAACAGTTAAGTCCACCGGCCAGGACTATAGGAGAGGTCCTGTGAAGGCCATGCAGAAGTAAATGTGGAATGACTTGGTAGCCACCAGGGTAGACCCAACTAAAATAGATGGGCAAACAAACATGGTCTTGTTAGACCTTTGGAGACAGCTAGAGCCTGCTCAACAGTGAACAGGAAGAGCCCAGAAACTGCAGCAGGTCAGGGAAACTGCACAACTTAATGACTACCTGCTAGAGGACCCTGGGAGGTCCACGGAGCTGGTGTTCACCTTTACATAGGAAGCAGGCCATGGTGTCCAAGAGGGTGACCCTCAGAAAGACCAGAGGCCCTACATGGAGCTAGCAATTCACTGGTCCACACAATGTGTACAGCATGTCTTGTCCTTGTGGATATGGGTGCAGAATGTACCCTTCTTTATGGGCAACTGGATAAATTCACAGGCACCTATGCCTATGTGGATAGTTATGGTTATAGTGGACAAGGCACCTTGTGGGTCGTCCAGACAAAGGTGATGGGAATTGGATGGTTGCCCACACAAAAGTACACTGTGGGAATTTCTACTGTCCCAGACTATATACTGGGTGTAAATGTATTGAAAAATTTGACCCTACAAACCACTATTGGTGAATTCCATCTACGGGTATGGGCAGTGAAACCCATGGTGTGGGGATGTGCTAAACACACCTCTGTTGTGTTGCCTGAACCCTGGAGGACAGTGACCATAAAACAGTACCATTTGCCAGGAAAGCATGAAGAAATATCAGCAACTATTAAAGAACTGGTCAAGTTACAAGTCCTCCATGAAGCCCAGAGCCCGTTTAATGCTCTGATGTGGCCTGTCCAGAAGCCCAATGGGACATGGCATATGACTGTTGACTATCGAGAGCTGAACAAGGTGGTTCCTCTTTTACATGCAACTGTGCCCTCTATTCTTGACCTAATGGATACTTTGAGTTTGACACTGGAAACTTATCATTTTGTTTTGGATTTGGCAAATGCCTTTTTCTCCATTGTTATTGCTGATGAAGCACAGGATAAGTTTGCTTTCACATGGGGAGGCTGACAGTGGACATTTACTGTATTGCCAATGGGCTATGTTCATAGCCCCACCATTTGCCATGGTTTAGTGGCTAAAGACTTAGAAAAGCCATAACATATGGATACCATTTTGGTGTATCATTATATTGATGATGAAATGTTAACCTCTGATTCTCTTGCAGATTTGGAGGCTGCTGTTCTTACTCTGGTCACCCATCTTGAAAGTCAAAGATGGGCAATAAATTGGGACTAGTTGCAAAGGCCTGCGTTGTCTGTCAAATTCTCAGGTATTGTGTGGTCATGTAAGACAAAAGTAATTCCTGAAGCAGTAATTGATAAGATTCAAGCTTTCCCATGCCCCACAGCAATGAAACAGCTGCAGACCTTTTTGCATCTCCTGGGTTACTGGTGGGTGTATATTCCCCAATTGGCACAGGTCTTGAAGCCTTTATATAAGTTAACAAAGAAGTGAATGGGACTGGACTGACAAAGCCAAGCAGGCCTTTGTACAAGCCAAAGGGCTGTTAAGCAAGCCCAAACTTTGTTAGTGGCCAACCCCAGCCACCTATTTAAATTAGATGTGCACACCACAGAAGAAGGCTATGGTTGGAGTTTATGGCAATGAACTGAGTGGCTGCAACAGTCAATAGGATTTTGGAGCCAGCTATGGAGACAAGTGGAGAAGTGCTATAGTTTCATAGAAAATCAGTTGGCAACAGTGTGTGCTGCTGCACAGAGTACTGAAACCATAACCCAGGAAGCCCTGGTAAAGATATTCACCACCTACCCTATAAAGGGATGGGTGCAGAAATGGATTGCCTGACCATGAAATGGCATGGCCCAGATGGTGACACTGGCCAAGTGGGGGGCCTATTTGGAACAAAGAAGCATGTTTGCTTCCAGTCCACTGAGTAAAAAGTTGCAACAAGTTTTAAGTCCCTTACCATATGCTGGAACACCTGACCCAGAGACCCCCTTGCAAGTCCCCATGAGGGAAGTTTCCCCATACAAAGCCAGGGTAGGGAAGAGCAGGCATGGTATACTGATGGAGCTAGCCAAGGGCAGGTGGCTCAATGGACTGCTGTAGCTGTGTGCCCTCTAACCAATAACATTTGGTATGAATTAGGGTTTGGTCAAAGCAGCCAATGGGCTGAATTGAGAGCTTTGTGGCCCATAGTGGCCATGAACCTGGCTCCTTAGTGATATGTACTGACAATTGGGCCATATTTAAAGGTCTTACCCAGTGGCTGCTGGAATGGAAGCACATGGATTGGTCAGTAGCCCATCAGCCCCTGTGGGTATATTCCATGTGGGAAGACCTATGGGGATGGGGGTTGTCTAAAGAAGTGACAGTGTACCACCTAATTGCTCACTGCCCCCTATTGCATCCAGGTAATGATGAAGCAGATCAGTTGACTAAGCTTACCTTGTGGGTAAATAGTGCTCAGGATGCAGCCATGTGGCTGCACCAAAAACTCTGACATGCTGGAGTCCCCACAATGATGAAGGCTGCCCACCTTTGGGGGTTGGCTATGAATGTGGAGGCTGCTTGGGCAGTGTGCCATGCATGCCCCTAATGTTCAATGTTACATCAAAAACCACTACCCAGGATTATGGGTCAAATGGAGTGAGGCCATGTCCCGCACATGAGATGGCAGATAGATTTTATCAGGCCATTACCTTTTAGTCAATATGCTCTTACAGCCATTGATATGGCTCCAGATCTCCTCTATGTGTATCCTGCCCCCCAGGCAACCCAAGCTATGACTGTGTGAGTGTTACAACAGCTGTGTGCCATGTATGGCTGGCCATTGATTATAGAAAGTGACAGAGGGTCTCATTTCAATGGGCAAATAGTGCAGCAATGGGCCCTCTGACAGGGCATACAATGGGTATATCATGTGCCCTACAATCCATTAGCAGCTGGCATGATTGAATGTTATAATAGCCTTCTTAAAATGGGCCTGCAGGCAACAGCCCAAGGAACTCCAACCTTGCAGGGATGGCATGATCACCTTTGGTTGGTAGTACAATGTTTAAATGAATAACCCCAGCAAGGAGGAGTGGCGCCAACAGAAGCCCTGTTGCAGCATGCAGCTGTCCCCACTCAATTACAGGTCACTATGAGGGATCCACTGTTAAAATCCCAAGTGCAGGGAGGGTACTGCTGCTAGCACTCTCCATAATTCATGGAGGAGAAACAGTCTCTGTGGTATGGCCCTGGACTTTACAGGCTCCCAATATTCAATGGGTAGCTCTGGTGGCAACCTGGGGAGACAGGGCACAGCATCAATTAACTGTAACCCCCTCAATTACTGATGTATGGCCACTGAAGTTTACAGTGACTGCACCTGCCACCATGGCCACCATACTGAAAAGTATGTTCATTCTGGCATTATGGCCCATCATGAGTGCCCCATCCTGTTACAGGTTGAAGAGAGTGTCTGGCTGTGCCAGAAGGCCCAAGAGTATGGTATACTCACCCTGCACACACACTGCAAAGTGGCATTTTGCTGTCTAAGGGTGACCAGCTGGGATGTGTCCTGTTAGATGGGCATGATCTACCTCTCCTAGTTACACTTCCACGTTTGTCTTACCACACCTAGGAGTTCTGCTAACAGCTTGCTGGCTTGGGCTGATACCTATGCTCAAGTGTACGTGTTCCACTGCTGTGTGTGCACTGAACTGCTGGCCAGTTCAGCCAATGATTTGGCCTGGAGTATCACCCCTGCCACTTGGGACAATTGGACATGTTTGGAGAAGGCCAACAAAATGACAGCAGAATGGGAAGCAGTTTGGTGGCATGTTGAGAAACTTTTCCACCAGGACATGGATCCACATCCTCTGTGGTTTTGCTATGCCCTGTGTAATGGATGGGGCTGGCTCCCTGCTGAACATGTTGAATTGCAGAGCATTGCCCCAAAGTGTATAGAAAAAAAGGGGATCCCAAAAGACTAACAGAGGAGGTACCTCCAAATTTGTGCAACACTACCCAAGTAGTGGTTGGTGGTTCCCACTGGTGGAATGGCCAGCCATACATTGGAACCAAACCACCAAAAAGTTGCTGGCTGGGTACTTGTGGGTGTGTGAGCCCCATGGGTGGCCATACCTCCCAGCCCATTGGAGTGGCCGTTGTACTTGGGGATGTACCTTCATTCAAGGTTGTATTGTTTCCACTCTAGATCAAAAAACCCCAAATTGGGACACAATATATCATAGATGGCACAGGACCTGGTGGTTTTACCCATTAGCTATTCTTCCTGGGGGAGGGGCCATCAAAGTTGAATTAGAGGTTGAAGACTTAGCACTTCACACTGCCTAAGCCCTGAATGCTTCAAATTATGGAATTGCCCAGTTAACAGAAGAAACTAATCAAATCTGCCATGTTGTGTTACAAAACTGCATGGCCCTAAATTTACTTACTGCAGCACAAGGGGCCACATGTGCATTAGTACATACTGAATGTTATGTATATATTCCTGATAATAAAATACATTCAAGGGGCCTGCAAGAAATGAACCATGAAATATAAAATATCCAGAAATCACAGGTAGACCCTGTACAAGACTGGTGGGAGTCCCTAGGTACTTGGAAATGGGCTCTTGGGGGAACCCTAATAGGCTTAGGGTGCATACTTCTATGTTGTTGCTGTCTATTTTGCTGCTGTGGTGTTTGGTTGCAATGTACCCCCACAGCTGATGAAGCCATTGCCCTCAGGGGTGGAGTGTAAGGAATAAGACTTGGGCAGTGGCCTGTGAGGGTTAAGACTTGGGTGGTGGCCTAACTGCTAGATCAGCTATTATCTCATAAAATCCTTGGTCCAGCACACATAGTTTCAAGGCACAGCAGAAATGATTCCGGGGAGTTGCATTTTGTGTTCTTTCTGTGTAACATTTGACTGATAATAATAGTGTATGAATAACCCTGCAATTAAAGAATGGTCATGCTTGCCTGCCTGATTATCTAGATCAGACTGCAGCTGTGCCAGTATAAGCAAACTTCCCTCTTCAACTAAGTTTTTCTTCTGTCTACCTCCCTCGCAGGCTCCCAAGGTGAACACAGTGCATAGCTTCCCATTGGGCATTCCAGAGGCTTCTAGGACCCCCTCCCCAAATTATAAATCCTACATTGGACCTCTGACTGATAAAGTGACATCCAAAATCCCAGCCCACTGTGGGTAACCTCCAACTAGGCTGTTTGATGCTGGGTCTCAGTTTCCCTGTCTGTAAAATGGGGTTCCTCATTGTTACTACTTCAGAGACAAGCTGTGGAGACTGAGCATGTAGATGAAGTAGTCAACAAGTATTGACTCTTACTGTTGGGATGAGATTTAGAGCCATGTGGGATGTCAGAGGAAGGGGTCCAGCTTGCTTCTGTGGACATGGGGACGTGGGGCTTGCAGAAGTCACAGGGTCTGGGTTCATTGCCATATGTCCTTTCAGACTGGTCTCCTTATTAGTGCCCTGGAGATAGTAGCACCGTCTCCACAGTAGGATCAGGGAGGCTCTCAGGGAAGTACAGAGGAACACTGGAACCTTGTGCAAACAGAAGGCAGTTTAGCAATAACTACCTGGAAGTCAGAAGTCAAGAGAGACTGGGAAGCACCAAGGAAATGAACTGTGAGGCTCTTCTGTAGACCTCCCTTGAGAGAAGGCCAGCTTCCTGCCCCCCACTTCACTCTACCTGGGAGTAGGGGGCATGTGGATAACATTTCCTGGGCCTCACATCCCAGGCTAGGGAGCCTTCAGAATTGTGGCTGCAGGATGATCTGGAAGACTGAGGTCCAGCATTTCCAGTAGGGACAACTGCAAACTTACAATAGCTCTCCTCAGTTGGGGAGGAGTCTCCTGCCATCCCTACCTCCCTCCTCCTTTCTGCCCTCATTTGCCTTAAATTCCCATGAATCTGCTACCCAGAGAAATCTTGGTGATCCTTCATCATGCTCCTCACTGTGGTGATGTCTTAATTTCATTTATGAATTTTCTAAGGGTCAGTCCCATTGTGGCCTGCCAACCTGTTAGCCTTCCAGGAAGAAGTGTCTGGTTCTGAGATCTGGAGAGGCCACTTCCTTCTCCATTTAAGCAAAGGAGGAAAGGTGGAGCAGACCTCCTAGTAAGTTAGGACTTCCTTTACACAGAGCATGAAGCCTGGCTGGTGGGGTTCCTGGGCCTGTTGAGGTGGGACGAGGTGAGAAAGGGATCTTGGGATTTGGAAGCAGGGGTTCCCTCTGGTTACCAGTGCTATACTTTAACAGAGTGCTTTTCATTCACAGTTAGGAATTGGCCTCTGAACATCCATAAGCAGATTAAGAAGTTAGAATGGTGGTGTTTGGATAGCTTTTGGTGATGGGAAAGTTTTAAACAAATCCTGAATCATTGAGTCACATTTGAGCAGTAATGCTCTCTGATGAAATGAGCCCTAACTCAACAAGCTGCAATAATCATATCACATCAAACTCCATTTTGGTTGTTGAAGACAGATGATATAATCGGAATATTGTATTCTGATATAGCAGGGACACCAGGCTCTTCTTACTTTGACTAATAGATAAATGACACCTAAGCAAGGTATCAGCAGTTCTTTTGAGACACCAGATTTTTCTTCACCAAAATCCTGTTTTGGAAGGGGAAAAAAAAGTAATGGCCAGTCAGAATTATGAAGGCAGGGACTGTATTGTCCATCTTTGTATATCCGAGGCCTGCAGTGGGTAAGACTTAGCCCGTGAGACACACAATAAATATTGACAAAATGAAGCAGAAAACCTTAACTGTTAAAATATTTTCTGTAGCTCTCCCACTTTGATGGAATAAATGAAGCTGAACCCAATCTGATTTTTAAGGTTTACTGTTTAAAATTAGATTCTACCACTTTGGAGTACAGTTAGGCCTCTTGAGGATGAGCCCACCCTAGGGCATATTCGTTGCTCCCATTCAATGGATGAGAATGTGGAGGCTCAGCAGATCAGGTTGTCAGGCCTGTCCCTGTTGCCAACTGCCAGGTGACATGAGCATGGCCTTCCAAAATGCCTGGGATCAATGGATCAAAGACCTAAATATAAATGCCAGGACCATAAAACTACTAGAAGAAAATGTAGATAAATATCTTAAAGATCTTGTGGTAGGTGGTAGTTTCTTGGACCTTACACCCAATGCACACATAACAAAAGAAAAAATAGATAAATGAGACTGCCTCAAAATTTAACAGTTTTGCACCTGACAGGACTTTGCCAAAAGGGTAAAAGGGCAGCCAACTCAATGGGAGAAATATTTGGAAATCACATAACCAATAAGGACTTAATATCCATGATATATAAAGAGATGTTACAACTCAACAATAAAAAGACAAATGACCCAAGTAAAAAATCGGCAAAAGGCTTGAATAGACATTTGTCCAAAGAAGAAATAAAATGGCAAAAAAAAAACAACATGAAAAAATGCTCAACATCACTAATGATTAGGGACCTGCAAATCAAAACTACAATGAAATAACACAACAACAAAACAAAGAGAACAACAAATAAAAAGAAAAAAGAAAAAGAAAAAAAATTACAATGCAGTATGATTTCACACCCATCAGAATACAGACAGAGAACTACAAGTACTGGAGAGGATGTGGAGAGATAAGAACAATTATTCACTGTTGGTGGGAATACAGAATGGTACAGCCACTGTGGAGGAGTGTTTGGAAGTTCCTAAAGAAGTTGAATATAGATTTGCCACATGATCCTGCAATACCACTATTGGGTATATACCCAGAAGAACTGAGAGCAGTGACATGAACAGACATCTGCACACCTATGTTCATAGTGGTGTTATTCACTATTGTCAAAAGTTGGAAACAACCCAGGTGTCCATAAACCAATGAATGGATAAACAAATGATGGAATATTAGCAGCTGTAAGAAGAAATGAAGTCATAAAACCTTTCCCAACATGGATGAACCTGGAGGACATTATGTTGAGTGAAGAAAGCCAGACACAAAAGGACAAATACTGTATGATTGTATTACTATGAACCAAATTTATCATGTAACATATTGTATGATTTAAAAAAAAGTTTTATATGTATCCAGTACATTTAATTCAGAAACAGATGTTTTTATTCAACTGTTTTCTTTTTCTTTTTAAATTGTTTATATTTCAATTATTAAATGTACAAAATAAAGTTAAAAAAATAAAATATAAATCAGTTTATAATGATAAACTTTGATTAGTGGTTATGTAGGGCCAGAGAAGGCACCCTAAGGGGTGTGGAGTTTTTCTTTTTGGAATAATGAAATAATTCTAAAAGCTTTTTATAATGAATGCACAACATTGCAATTGTACTAAAAGCCATTGATTATACACTTTAGATAGATCATATGGTATGTGAATATATCTGAATAAAATTACTTAATAAATGAATAATTGTTCTAGAATAGCCAAAAATAGCAGCTCTCTACAGCAGGGGAAACCAATTGAGGGGTGAAGAAGTTTCTTGTTTGTCTGTTTTTTGTTTATTGTTGTTATTATTGGAATAATGAAAATGCACTACCAATGATTGAAGTTATTAATGCACAACTATGTGATAAACCAAATACCATTGATTGTATTCTTTGGATGTATTGTATGATTTATTAATATGTATCAATAAAATCAATTTGGAAAAAAAATTTCTACTTAGAATGTGAGCCAGAGGCAAGAATTCCCAAAGGCTCTCCCCAGAAAAGCCAAGCCACCAACTCTGGGGAGGAAGTAGTGCAGGGCCCATGGACACACTTGGGGACAGGGTAGGCTGTGACTCACCCAGATTCCCCTCAGATCGCACTTCCAGTGGCCCCACACACAGGCCAGTGTCAGTGACCCACGCCTGCCTGGTCCAGGCTGCCTCTGGTGCATTATTGGTTGGGACTCTCCCACTGTGGGGGGAAGCCCCTGCCCGGCCCGTCACCAGCAGCCCTGCGGCCTGAAGAATCACCCTCCAAAGTGAGTTGGTAAGTCATTCCAGAGGTTATGCTTATGCACGTCTCAGCAGGATCTCTTTGATGGTCAAAGTAGATACTACCCCAAATAGCATGGCTCCTGAGGGCTCTGGAGACATCCAGATACTAGAGTCAGGGCAGATAGCCCAGGAGATTGGTGCCTTGCCCGTGGGCCCTACTTTGAAATTTATGCTCCTCAGAGTGACAGAGTTGGACTCAGTTGTGCTTTCCCCACACACTTCTGTCTTTCTATTTGAAACTATAATTAGTACTAAAGTTAGTACTGCAGAGGCCTGCAAGCCCTCCAGGCAATTTGCGGACAGGCCAGGCAGGGCTGCTTCCAAGGGTGGTGTGTGTGTGGGAGCTGGAAATTAGATAGTTAAATCTGCAAATCTATTTATGGATATACCACGTTTTGTTATCCATGCACCAATTAAGATACATTCATATTTTTTTTCTAGTTTTTGCTGCCATGAACTTGTCCTAGGAATCATTGCATGGACATGATTTCATTTGTCTTGGATAGATTTCTCTGAGTGGAATTAGCAAGAATTATGGTAAGTTTATATTTTTAAGAAACTGACAATTGTTTCCCAAAGTGGTAGCATGAGTTTGCATTCTCACTAGAAATGTATGAGGGTTCCAGTTTTCCCCCATCTTCTTTAACAGTTGGTATTCTCTCTCTTGATTTTAGCCATTCTAGTATGTGTATATGATAACTCATAGCAGATTTTAATTTGTATTTCCCTAGTGATGAAAAGAATTGAATGTTTCTTCTTTGGTAAATGTGTATTCACATATTTTTCCATTTTTAAGTGCTGCTTGCCCTTTTAAAAAAGAAATCATATCAATTTTATTGATACATATCAACAAAGCATACAATTCATCCAAAGTGCACAATCAGTGGTATTCATCACAATCACATAATTGTGCATTCATCACCTCAATCATCATTAGAGCATTTTCATTATTTTAATAATAATAATAAACAAACAAACAAAAAAACAAATAAAATCCATCACCTCTCGATCTCGCTATGCTTCCCCTGCTGTCCACAGTTCTCATTACTGTTTTTTGCACAAATACTTTTTTCTTTCCTATATACATTGATTTGTATTTACATTTTATATAAATGGAATCATACAATATGATACACAATACATTTAGTTCATAGTAAGACAGTCTTCCTGTATTTGTCCTTTTGTATCTGGCTTGCTTCACTCACCATACTGTCCTCCAGGTTCGTCCATGTTGTCATATGCTTTAGAACTTCATTTCTTCTTACATCTGCATAATATTCCATCGTATGAATATACAACAGTTTTTTATCCATTTATCAGTTGATGGGCCCCTGGGTTGTTTCCAACTTTTGGCAATTGTGTATAATGCTGCTATAAACATAGGTGTGCAGATGTCTATTCATGTCACTGCTCTCAGTTCTTCTAGGTACATACCCAATAGTGGTATTACAGGGTCACGTGACCAATCTATAGTCAACTTCTATAGGAACTGCCAAACAGTCCTCCCCAGTTTGCTGTAGAATTTGCATTCCTACCAAGAGTGGCTAAGTTATGTTCCCATTTTCATTTGTCTCAATACATTTACTGATTTCACTTGGAATTTCTTCTTTGACCCACTAATTATTTGTGAGTGTGTTGTTTAACCTCCACACATTTGCAAATTTACCCTTTTCCTGTTTGTTATTGATCTCCAGTTTCATTCCCTTATGGTCTGAGAAGGTGCTTTGTATAATTTTACTCTTTTTATATTTATCAAGAGTTGCATTGTACCCTAACATGTGGTCTATCCTGGAGAAGGATCCATAGGTATGTGAGAAGAATATATAGCCTGCTGAGTTTGGATGCAGTGTTCTGTATATGTTTTAGATCTCACTAATTTAGCACATTGTTTAATTTCTCTGTTTCCTTGTTGATCTTCTGTCTAGTTGTTCTATTTAATGATGTGAGTGGTTTGTTGAAGTCTCCAATGATTATTGTAGAGAAGTCTATTTCTCCTTTCAGTTTGGCCAGTTTCTCTCACATCTTTTGGGGCACCTTGATTAGGTGCATAGATATTTATGTCTGTTATATCTTCCTGGTGGATTGTCCCTTTTATTAATATTTAACAGCCTTCTTTAGCTCTTATAATTTTTTGCATTTAAAGTCTGTTTTGTCTGATAATAGTATAGCCACCCCTGCTCCTTTGGGTTACTATTTGCATGGGGTATCTTTTTCCAACCTTTCACTTTCAGCTGATTTGTATCCCTGGAACTAAGGTGGGGCCCTTGTAAGCAGCATATGGAGTTCTCATGTTTTTTTATATACATTCTGTCAGCCTATATCTTTTGATTGGCAAGTTTAATCCATTCACATTCAATGATATTCCTGTAGATGCAGTATTTATTTTCACCATTTTATTCTTTAGTTTTCATAGTCATATCATATTTTGGTCTGTCTTTTTACTCTTTTGGTTATCCTTTCTGCTATTTTTCTTCTATACTCTCCTCCAGACCTTTCTCTCCTTTCTTTTTCTTTCAGGCTTTAAGGCTTCCTTTAATATTTCCTGCAAGATGGATTCTTTATTACTAACTCTCTTAGTTTCTGTTTGTGAATATTTTATACTTACCATAATTGAAGGACAATTTTCTGGATGCAGAATTCTCAGCTGGCAGTTTTTTCTCTGCCATCACTGTCTTCTTGCCTCCATGGTTTTTGATGAGAAATCTGCACTGAGTCTTACTGGGCATCCTTTGTAAGTGATGGTTTGCATCTCCCTTACTGCTCTTAGAATTTTCTCTTTATCTTTGATATTTGACATTCTGAGTAGTATGTGTCTTGGAGTAAATCTATTCGGATTTATTCTGATTAGGGTATGGACATGTAGGTTCATTTCTTTCATGAGAGTTGGGAACTTTTCAGCTATTATTTCTTCAAATACTCTTTTTTGCCCCTTTCCCTTTTCTTCTCCTTGTGGAACTCCTATGATATGTATATTGTTGCTTTTTTTGTTGCCATTCAATGCCCTGAGCCCTTGCTAAATTTTTTCCTTTTTTCCTCCCTCGGTTCTTTTCTCTCTTCAAATTCAGCTGTTCTGTCTTTTGTAACAATTATTCTTTATTCTATTATTTCAAGTTTGCTGTTATAAGCCTTTAATGTGTTTTTTATCTCACCTATTGTGTCTTTCCTCCCCATTAGCTCCATCACTTTTCTGTTCTGGATTTCAAATTCTTCTTTGTACTTGCCCAGTATCTTCTTGATGTTGTTCATATCTTTAGCTATACTGTCTTTCATCTCATTCATTTGATTTTGGAAATTTGTGCACATCTCATTAATTAGTTCTCTCAAATCCTGCATCTCTTCTGGGGCTTTGATAGATTCCTTTTCCTGGGCCAAGTCTTCCAGTTTCTTTGTCTGGTTTGTATATTTTTGCTGATGTCTAGGCATCTGATTAAGATGTAGTTTACTCAGATGCTTTCTTTCTCTTTCATTGGTATTTAGTGATGGGAGACTGTGTGTTACTGCTGCTCTTTGATTCTTGGTTCACTCTGGAGAGTTAGGGTTGTCCCTTTTAGTTGCTCAAACCTGGGCTCTGGACCCAGTAATGGGTTGCAGACTTGTTTCCTAGGGCCTTAGGGAGGAAGCTATAAAGGCCAGAAAAAGTCTCTCTAACCTTATTTATTTTTAATTTTCTTATGTGTACTACTAAGTTCTGCCAACAGATGGCTCTCCTTGGCAGCCCTCTCTGTTCAACCCTGGTTGTAGTGTTTTTGCTGTAACACTGACTGGATCAATGTGATAGAGGTTCCTGCCTGGAGGCTAAGAGACTTGTAATTTAAACTTTCTGAGAAACAGTTCTGCTGCCTTCTCTGGCAAACCCCTCCATTTTCCTGAATAGAAAATAATGCTACTCCCCTCTGCATTCTCAGCATTCAGTCCCAGCTAGTAGAGGAGATTGAGAGTGTCAGATCTCTTTAGTCCTTGCAGGCTTCCAAAGCAAACAATGGCCCAGCCCCACCCAGACTGGAAGGGCTCATGGGATACAGCAGACCAAATTTTTGGGCCAAAAGCTGAGTCAGCCTTAGGCTATATCCCTCTGTTTCCTGTTTCCTGGGGAGGTGAGTCCTCATCAGTCAATCCCAGTTAGAAGAGAGGGAGATTGATAGTGTCAGATTTCTCAAGTCCCCTTTAGTCTCCTAAGGTAAACAATGGCATTGTCCCACTCAGCCTGGAAAGTCTGGTGGGAAACAGCACACCAGATTTGTGGGTCAGAAGCTGTCAGCCTAAGGCTGTGACCTTCTCCCTCCTATTTCCTGGGGAGGTGTGTCCTCAGCAATTAGTTCTGGCTAGAAGAGAGGGAGATTAGAGTGTCAGATTTTTCCAGTCATGTTTAGTCTCCCAAGGCAAACAATGACACTGTTCCACCAGGCCTAGAATGGTTGGTGGTACACAGCTGACCAGATTTGTAGGTCATAAGCTGTCAGCCTTAGGCTGTGTCCCTCTCTTTCCCCTTTCAGGTGTGGTAGATCCCTGGAGTCCCCTTTGTCTGTAGTGGGCTCAGAGGCCCTAGTATTCTACAGTGTCTTTAGTGTGGGGGAGGGTGCCAGCAGTAGCAGCTGCTGCTTTCAACTCACAGTTTTGCTGTTGTGCTTCCCCTCCTTTGTCCCTTTCTGTTCTGGCTAGGGTCCAGCCTTCACCTGCTGTTCTAAACTCTAGAAGATCTTCTTCCAGGCCATTTCAGCCTGTCTATAGCTATTTTTCTGGAGGAAGAGAAAGCCCCATGTCTTTCTAGTCTGCCATCTTCCTGGAATCCGTGCCAGTATCTTCTTGATGTTGCCAATGAATTCAGCCTTCATGGATCTACATAACCTGACACTACATTTCCCATATATATTACAGGAATTTCCACTTGATTAGAAGCAACCTTTTTTGGTGGAATCAATTCAATCCTATGCAATCCATTCTATCACATTTATTCACTAATCTTCATGGTAAATATATAATTATAGATTTGAAAATATTGATATCTTACCATTTAAAAATGATCATTTAATAATAATGTATTTTCCATCCAGTCTTCCTTTTCTCCACCATGTGTGTGTATTCATTGAATTGTTGGCTCTCCATTTTTGGCTGTTAATAGTGGGAAAGTCATTATGGAGGGATGCATAGATTCAATGCTGACTCCCTCTAATGTTGCTCTCTAGGGGCATTTCAACAAAGGCTTTGGGCACCAGGTTAAGAACCAAGTATAATCTGAGTTCTTATTTTCAAAGATCCTACTGTGTGACTCATAGGTTTTGAGCATCTAGAGGGTCCATGGTAATGATATAATCCAGGGCACTAGTTTTTCTTCCCAATGCCTGTGTGCTTTGGCTGAGCTCCTGGCTGTGACATCAAAATGAGTGTTGATCAGGCCATTCTATGTGATGCCTCACAACTCTCAGAATTTTTACCTAACCAGAAGCATATGAGCTTTCTTTTAGCTTTGGACATCAGGAACTATGCCAGAGTCTGAGGTTATCTGCACAGCTAGCTTTCCTAGGCCCTGTGATCATGGAGGCCATTTTATAAAGATGGATAGTTTGGTCTCTGTAGACTCAGGTAATTGTAAGCATATGCACAAATGGTGTAACTCCCTTGCATGGTTTTTGATGGTCCCATGACTGATTCATAACTGCAGGTCTGTAGGCAGAGCATTGGAACCACATACCTGGGTTCACATTAAGGCCCATCCCCCTGGAGCACCAGAGCTTGAGTAGTCCATCTCACCTGGGGAAATACACACAGTCACCCCCACAAGCTCACACACAATCTCAAAGTCACACAACAGAAACTCACACATGGATTTCCTTAAGCTTACACACAGCCTAACCTGTAACACACAAAGGGGACAGAGCCACTCCTGGGGACTGTGGAAGCAAGGACAGAAGTCCTTAATGGAAAATCTTTTATTATATCCCACCTCCTCATTTTACAGTGAGGCTGGGATCAGGATAGGTCTCCAGCCTAAATCTTGCAGGAAGCCCCCTATTTTATCTCAGTTTTTCCTCCAATACTTGGATGAGCCCAGAATACCTACAATTTTCATTTGCTCTCAAGGTCACCTGCAATGGCAGAAAAAAAAACAAACTGAGGATAGCACCATGTTGTGTTGTGTTGCTCAGGTCTTGGTGATTTTAAAAAACAGATGGGAAACAGTGGTAAAGTCAAAGACCCCATGAATAAGCATGGCAGACACCTGTGGGAAAGGCTCAAGCCCTTCTTGGAGGATGTGTCTCTCAAGTCTATTTTGGTAACATCTACAAAAGTCTTAGTAAAAGAAGGGAAAATGGTGCTGAGATAATTTTTAAAAACTTTCTATTTAGTTTATACCAGATGCTGTCATTTTTAAAGCCCTGCTGTGTCAGGGATCTGTTCATAGGATTCTCCCTTTCAGCTCCTCCTTCCACAAAGCAGCAGCTAGTGTCTATAGGTATAACATCACATAGTAAGTTCTGTACTCAATGCAAAACAATTTGAGAAAGAAACATTTCTATCTTAGACAAAAACAGGTGCCCTTACCTTAGCATTAGATGGATTCTCCTCTTCTGCCCTGTCACTGAGAGGCTCCTCCATCATGAATTACCTAGGGAACTTCACTTGACTAGGACAAGGGGCTACAGTGTACAGGGCTTGTTGGTTAGAAAGCATACACATACTGCTCCACAGACTTCCTTTGTGCAAGAAATAGAGACTAATGAGAACAGGAATATAATCAGAAATAGAGTCCTTGGTGTTGTAGCTAAAGGCAATCTAAATGTGAAACAATTCATCAAATAATGGTGCTAAATTAAACACTGACTCAAAGACAGAACCCCTACCCTTCTCCTGCCCATTTTGAAGCCTAGCTAAATTTCCTGTATCTCCATGACATCAAGTCCATTACTGATTTGCCTGTTCCATGTGTTTTATAAGATTTTGTTAAATATTACAAGTTGATCTTTCTATAAAAAAAAGTCCATTTTAACCATTTTTATTGGTACAATTAATTCATTGGCATTAATTACATTCACAATCTTTGTTAACATCACCACCATTCATCTCCAACATTTCTTCATTACCTGAAACAGAAACTGTTTATCTATTAACTATTAATTTCATTGCACTTCCCCCCTAATTACTACTAATAATCCTTAATCTCCATTCTTCCTTTATGAATTTTCTTTTTCTAGATGTTTCACCTATGCAGAATCATACACTCTTTGTCTTTTGTGTTATCTAATTACACTGAGCATAATCCTGTTGATGTCATCCATGTGGTAGGATGTCTCAGAGTTCCATTATTTTCCATAGCTGAATTCCATTGTATGAATATAGCACTTTGTCTTTTTCTACCCATTCATCTGTTGATGGACACTTGGAAAGTGGCAGCCATTAGCTATTGTGAATAATGCTGCTATGAACATTGGTTTGCAAGTATCTGTTTGGGTCTCACTTCAACACATATATATATTTATGCATATACATATATATATGTGTGTGTGTGTGTGTGTGTATTTAAAGATTCATTAGATTGTTGGTCATATGGTAATTCTATGTTTCACTTCATAAGGCATTGCCCAGCTGTTTTCCACAGTACAGGACAATATGCATTGGTCAAAGCCCACAGAGATTTTCAACAGACACTGAACCTTCATAGGGATGTACCAATACTTGCCCTTCAATTCTGCAAACTAAACAACTAATGAAGGATGCCTGGGCAAGAAGGGTAAAGATAGGAGGGGAAGATGCAGAAACTTTAGCTCTATCTGTTCATTTTTATGTGAATCTAAAGCTGCTCTAAATAAAGTCTGTTAATTTTTTCAAAATATGGCAACATTATTTCAAGTGTATTAGCCAAAGGGGTGCTGATGCAAAGTGCCAGAAATCTGTTGGCTAAGGGTATTTATTTGGGGTAGAAGCTTACAGTCGCAAGGCCCTGAAGAGTCCTTCTCAAGGTACTATAAGAAGTACATTTTTACCCAAAGTCATTTACCGCATGTTGAAGCAAGATGACAGGCATGTCAGTGAGGGTTCAGCCTTCCTTCTTCCTCTTAAGGCTCCATGGTCCCAGCTTCTTCCCATTTCAGCTGTAGGCTGGCTCATCTCTCTTAATGGGGCCTCTGCCATGTCTATGGAGCTGTGTCTCTTCTTCTGTGTTCTTCTTCTCTGTGTCTTTTTCTTTGTTCTCTCTGAGTGAGCATCCTCCTAATCTTGATTAAAAAGTGTAAAAGTGAAACCTCTGAATTTAATACAGAGGGGTATCATGCCCAGAGGAACAGAGCAGTTTACAACCATAATCAATATCTCTTTTTGGAATTCATAAATAATATCAGAGTGATGCAGGAGAGATGTTTTCCTCCAATGTTCAAAATTAAACTAATGGCCATATTTTAGGTTGAAACACTGTCCACTATTAGTTGTGAACCAATCTTGAAGTGTAAATGCATCCTTAAATCTGTGATTATGGCACTTCTGATTGAATTAGTAAATTAAAATTTTCACACCTAAAAGAAGAATATGGCTCAGGCATTTTATGGATTTTCCTATATATGGGACTGAATAAGCTACAGTTGTTATTCTTGAATTGACATAATGATTGCAATTCCACATTACCTTCTGTAGGGCAGTGGCTGGGGGATAGCTTCCGATGTTCCCTCTTCTTTGGCCAGATAGTGATTTTCATGCTACTTATGGACTTGGGGTGATGGGTGGTAGATTTTTTGACTGAGAAACAAATTTTCATTTTTTGCCCTTGAGGCAAAATCCTGGAAAATCATGAACAATTGAAAGAGCTATTGAAAACTCACCGACAGAAAAATGTAGGAACATTATTAATAATTTATTTACAATTCAAAGTTTTGATTCCCTTTTTCATAAGTTGCCTAGTGGACCCATGTGAATTAAAGGTAGGTTTCAAGAAAATCTTGTCATTTTATATTTACTTAAAATGTCCAACAGAGAGATATGGAGGCATGTGAAAGTTGCAGTAGGTGATGTGACTACTCAGCTTACCTCATAATGTTGGGCAGGATTTGGAAGCTCTGCAGGCTTGGTAAATTTCAGTAATACATGCAGATGCTGGACCTCTCTTGCACAGTATCTAATATTCCCATTTCACAGTTTTAAGTGCAGGTTCATTGTATCAACACTGAGGTTACTTGATGGGGCACATATTAGGTTCTTCCACATGAGATTGGGAATATTTGTCTCTATGCCTGGGGTTCTCCATCCAAGTTGTGTCTATAGTAAACTTGCTACATATGGCTGTGATGAGGACTGAATGATTTCCTATATGTAAACTTTGCAGTAATAAGATGAGATTATTTTCTTGACATAGTTGACAGTAACTATTGTCCTTTGTATATAGGACCTATGCCTAGGATAAAAGCACAGAAGTGCACACACAGACAAACATGCACAATTACTCTACATACACTTACCTGTTGACCACCTCCAAGTCCAATTTATGGTAAGCCAGACCACCCAAAGGGAACCCAGCTGATTCCAGGAACTGTAGAAACATGATCAAAGATCTTTTCCTGAAAATCAGTTTTTCGCACTACACTCTCAATCCTGGCTTCCACATGGAATGTAGACTCACTGGGCTCTCCACACTAAAGAAATCAAGGAAGCCCCATCATAGTCATCTAGATTTCTTTCCTGAGCCAGAGAGATACCAGAATACACATCTTTCCTCTTGTACTTGAGGCCACCTGCAATGAAGGAAAGCAAACACTGTGAGGTTCATATCATGCTGAATGTTGTTTGCACAGGTTTTTGCTTTCTTGGTGTCTCTAGAAAACCAGATCAGAAACAGTGATCATATCAAGAACACAAAAGCAAGATTAGAAGACACCTGCAGAAAATGCTTTGAGGACTTTTCTTTGAAGTCCATTTTGGTTGACAATTAAAAATTCTTAATTCAAAGAGGAAAAATGGCCATTAATGAAAAGGCCTTTTACCATACACTTTCCAGTCTGATGCTTCCTATCTTGAATGCCCTTGGAACTAGGTATCTGCCAGTAAGAGATTCCACTCACACACACACACACACACACACACACACACACA
>JAQZBX010009957.1:0-45758 GCA_029593785.1 Cabassous unicinctus
CACATTGTTGGCAAGTTTTATATACTATATAACTTGTTAACTCTATAATATAAAATGGAGTTAGAGATTGCCTATTTAAATCTTGAATTAATATTTAAAAATTAATCAGTTTCCCACTTTCAATTGAAGATTATACTACATATATATAATTTTTATTATTCCTGTGAGATCTCTATTACTTCATGATTCCTACCAATTATTCCCAGTAGAAATCTTTTGATGGATGAATTTTATCATTAGGGAAATTTAAGACTCCATATGAAAAAAGGGAATCACTAAAGAGAAGTGTTACTTTAGAATCAAATGACTAATAAGAGCTCTAGATATATTTGACACAATTAATTCCTCAAAAAAATTTTATGTGAAAATTTCCAAGTTTGATAGCATTAGTCTCATTAAGCAATCCATATTTTATTAGGAACATACAGCACCCAAGAGACATTGTAAAATATTATAGCTCCAGTTCCCTCTGGTGGCAGAACCTACAAAGTGAGATTGTCAACACCTCTTGAAAAGGCTGTGGGCTACCTTGCATTTATAGCCTTGATATGAAATGAAATATAAAGGGCTTATTCTCATGGATTACAGTGACTTTGGAAATCAATTCTCACTTATAACTTTGGTGTAAATCACTGCTGAGTAGGAAGAAGAAAGGATGCTGATTTTATACTGTTTTTTTTTTTTCTATACAGGACAAAGCAAGTTCCCTTACTGTAGCTTAAGAATATATTCTGCAGCTTGATTTGATAGTAATTTTCAAATTAATGTATCTACTGCATTTCTTAGGCCAAGATACAGCAAAAAGCAGAGAAAAGAAGTATAGGAAATAGTCTAAGAGGAAAAAGATAAAAAGGAGAACCCTGACCCTGCTCATCAGAAGAGCTTTTAGGTGAGAGGGAATCACTGGGCAAGACAGCATAAAGACCTGGGGCATTCAAAAAGATGATCTTACATAGATAAAGGCTTTATTTCAAGTTTCCTTCAAAACTGGGGGTTTTTCAGATAAATTTAGGCAATTGAAATTTAAAAAAATTTAAGTGATTTATATGTTTTCTACCTAATTCAACTTCAAACTTCTGACTCTAAATTTATTTTTTGGTATATTACCCTTTATAGATTTGGGGTCTGAAGCTGGGAAGGGCAAAAGGTAGTCATAGTTTACTGCATGGTAAACGGAATATGCTTGAAAGAAGCCCAGATGTGACCAAACAGCTATAACATGAAGCTTAAATATGTTACTGATTTCTGTAATGTTGGTCAAAGGCAGCTTCTGAAATATAATCATGAGTGCATTTGCTTTTGAATCTCAAAGCCAAGAAATCTTAGGATTATGTATCCCTCAAGGTTCAGAAATTTAAATAATCCAATAGGACAGGGTTTTACTTTAAAACTGTCAAATCCATAGATTTTAAAAGTTATTTGGGGATATAAATGTCAAGGAGAAACATATAAATGTATCAAACATTGTAGCTATTTTTTAAACCATAAATCCTCACATTTCAACTTCCTTAAATAATCATAAAGCAGAAACCACCCATGGAAATATCAACAGGTGACTATGATTTATTTATTTGTTTGTACAGCATTCACCATTGTTTAACTACCGTTTTAGTTTGCTAAAGCTGCTGGGAGCAAAATGCCAGAAATGGGTTGGCTTTTATAATAGGAATTTATTAGGGTAAAGGCTCACTGTTCCAAGGCTGTGAAAATGTCCAAATCAAGGCATCATCAGAGACGCCATCTCACCAAGGTCAGCTGCTGGCAGATCCTGGACTCACCATGTTGCCAGGCAAAATGACAACTCTCTGTGTTGATCTCTGCCTTCTCCTCCAGGCTGCTTTCTCCCCAAGCTCAGCTCTGTGCTCTGCTGATTCCAGCCTCCAGCCTATGGGACCTCCTTCTCAGCCTCTTGAGGCTTCTTTGACTTTCTGCAACTACAGGGGATCCGGAGTCCTTTCTCACATGTCAAGGTAAAAATGGTGGCTTCCCTTCTCTGTGTGCTTCTGCTTTCAGTTCTCAGTTTATATAAGACTCCAGCAAGAGGGTGGAGACTCAACCTGGATCACAAATCACTGACACAGTCCTATCAAAGGCCCTAAAACAATCTAATCAGTTTCCGGTGCTTCCTAAGGAAGACAAACAACAAGCAGACAACGAGAAAAAAAACAACAGGCAGACAATGAGCAAAAACAATGAGCAGACAATGAACAAAAAACAAAAACAAGCAGGGAGTAGATGTGGCTCAAGCAGTTGAGTGCCTGCCTCCCACATGGTAGGTCCCGGGTTCGGTTCACAGTTCCTCCTAAAGAAAAAAAAGCACACAGACAGACAATGAGCAAAAAAACAAGCAGACAAGGAATAAAAACAATGAGCAAACAGACTAGGAAGCCATTTGGGGGTGGGGAGGGATCTAATCAAAGACCCCTTAATTGAATCTAATGCAGTCAATGGGTTCCACACCCACAGGAATGGATTAATTCTAAGAACATGATCTTTACTGGGATTCACAAAAAACTTCAAATTCTCACAGCTAACAAATAGTCATTACCCACTTCCACCCCTTCCTCTTTATTGCTAGTATGTCTCAGTTTTGTTTACCTACAGCTGAAGGGCCTAATTCTGCAGGGAAGGTGGGCCTCAGCACCAGTGAGTGGATCATAACAGCCAAATCCAATTATCTCTTACCAGGGATTGGCTCAGGTAGAGCATGTGATATAATTATGGCCAAAAAGATTCAAGGGAAATGTTCTGGGAGGTTCTGGGATGCTTTCTTTGTTTTTAAAGAGAAATACGAAGAAAACATTTGAGTTCTTAATGGAACTACCTGCTTATGGACATCTTGTGATGTGCTCATAAATATCCTCATTGTTTAGACCACTTTAGTTGGTTGTTCTGTTACTTGCAACCAAAATCATGCTGACAAAATTTGGATCTGAGCTTTTACACCCTTTAATAGGGTCAACTCTAGGAAAATTTTATGTTGAAATAGATCAGCTT
Source organism: Cabassous unicinctus (assembly GCA_029593785.1). Lineage (NCBI taxonomy): Eukaryota > Metazoa > Chordata > Mammalia > Cingulata > Chlamyphoridae > Cabassous > Cabassous unicinctus. The sequence continues at coordinate 2,998 of JAQZBX010009957.1, forward strand.
AATCTATCAACCTCCTTCATGTTAGGCCCTTAAGAGCCCAATTTATTTCCTCCTATTCATCTGCAACCCTTATATATATATAACCCTTATATATATATATACATACACACACACACACACACACACACAAATGTAACTCATTATTCCTGCCTTAAGTAGTGGATTAGGCAGCCAAAGGAGTTGCTGATGCAAAATAACAGAAATCTGTTGGCTTTCATAAAGGGTATTTATTTGGGGTAGAAGCTTACAGTAACAAGGCCGTAAAGAGTCCAACTCAAGGTACCATAAGAGGTACTTTCTCACCCAAAGTCATTGGCCATGTTTTGGAGCAAGATGGCGGGTGATGTCTGCGAGGGTTCAGGCTGCCTTCCTCTTCCTCTTAAGGCTCCATGGTCCTAGCTCCTTCCAATCTCAGCTATAGGCTAGTATAAGGCTCATCTCTCTCCCTGGGGCTCATTTCTGTCCGGCCTCAGCTATAGCTGTAGGCTATTAAGCCCATCTCTCTTCCCGGGGTCTCTGCTATGTCTATGGGGATGTCTATTCCTCTGTGTTCTTCTCCTGTGAGTTTACTTCCTTGGACTCCAGCTCAAAAGCTCCACTCTCTGCTCTGCCCAAGGGGGTGGAGACTCAATGTTCCACTGACATGGCCCAATCAAAGCCTTAATCACAACTCAATTAAATAAAAGTGAAACCTCTGAATCCAATACAATCTAATATGCAAACAGGCCAGTTTACAAACATAATCCAATATCTATTTTTGGAATTCATAAATAATACCAAACTGCTACAAGTATCTTCCAGTATATGACTCCAAATGTCCTGGCACTGGTCTATGGCACCCTGCTAGATCACATATTTCCAGGATCCATATTCTGGCCTTCTCCAATTTTTCATTCTCTCACTCATGCCCCATTTCCTTAGAACTCTCTCTGCTAAAAAAAAAAAAATGGTGGTTAATGCAACGAGAGGTTTCAGTCACATTTAAAATGTTATTCATATTAACATAGCTTAAATTATTTAATTTCAATAATTTATCTTTTAGAACTTAGTTCTGAATTATGAAGATCAATAGCTTCAGTGTTCAATTGTATTTTTGTGTTTTTTTCCTATGTAAAAATCATCTACAACATATACCTGAACCATTCGCAAACAGACAAAACTGTTTGCCCCCTAAGCATGCCCTCTGCTTTTGAGTTAGAAGTAGAGTAGGTGTCCTCAAAGATAATGATTTTATTCTTCTTAGTCAGAAGGGAAAATTCTTTAAACATCTGTACTTAGATCCTAAACCTTCCTAGAAGCATTTTATATACATCAGCCTGGGCTGAATTTTTATGATCATATATTGCTTATATATTATTATTTTAAAATAATAATGATACAAGCTCTGACCAGGGCTTGGAAAGGGAGAGAAAGCTAAGAAGTCATATTCTGACAAGAATCTCTACCAGACTTATAATAGACTTTATGGCACATTGGGAAGACATTGGCCATGGAATCTAAAAGTACATGCAAAACATGAACAAAATAATAAAAAGCACACTTTATGAAGTTGTATTTTATTAGGCTTAAAATATGCCACTTTGCACAGATTAGATGACAAAAATATTTAAGTTTTGTATCTACATGACAGAAAGGCAAGGAGAACTATAGTGAATTCAACACAAAATTACTTGACTTTCATGAGGTTAATCATCCATAATATAATATAATATAATATAATATAATATAATATAATATAATATATTTCATGTATTTCATTTCCAATTACCATTTATTGTAGAAAGCAAAATTAATAATGAAGTAGTAAAATAAAATGAAGAAGAGTGTTCTGTAACAGAAATATTATGCTTATAACATAAAAACAAATCCTCGCATCCTTTAACTCAAACCATGAGGAATAAACTATTCAGTGCATACTTTTATTCACTTTAAATCTCCAGTGATTTTAACAATTCTATCTTCCAATGCACATACTGATATTATTATTCATTTAAAGGATTCTTCTTTTTAGGAACTCATATTTTAAATTACCTAATCTATAATATTGGTAATAGCTTGTCAAGACAAAAAGGATGAAAATACAATAATGAAAATGCTGTGAAAGGAAGCAAGAATAATAACTCTTAAAAAGATTAATTCTATTCATGTAAGAATATTACACTATACCTAAAATATTTGTAGGCTGAATTACTTTCAACTGTAATTTTTGCAAGGTGACCTACTATAAATGGCTTTAAACAAAGTGAATGCCCAGTTAAAATACCCATTATTAAAACAGCAGCACTTTTATTTTTATAATAATATAAATGATAACATCTGATTTTAAATATGGCAACCAAAGACAAAAATCTTTTTTGCTCAAGTTTTCAAACTTGTCATTGTTCACAGGGATGCTCATACTGATTGTGCATGTCTGCTATCATAAACATCTAAATTTTCAGATTTTTTATCAAACTCCAGTGTGCATTGAGAAAAAACTATTCAGTTCACAGTCTGATGTTTGTCTTTGATTTACAACTGTCTTCAAACACCTTGCCAGAATCTGCCAGTGTATCGCTTTAGGCTACAAGTTCCTAACAATGCCCCACAGGGCTACAGGAGAAATTGCTTTCTATCAATTGGAGCACATCTTTTGCATATCTTCAGACTAGTAGAGCACTAAAACCTTGAGTACAGGGTTAATGGGGATAGCACTACATTTTAATGATTGTAAAGGGTATATGCCCAAATTGGCTTCTGTAGGCAATTCTTTTATAATTAAGGACAGAAACTATATCACAAGAGAAAGAACAATGAAATTCTTAGAACTATGCTCTCCTGAAGAGAGATTATCTTTTACAGGATCCTTTTAACTTCTCAACTTGAGTTTTATAACAGGAATTATACAGAGAGCCACAGAATGGGGCTAAGTAAATTAGTTAATGCATTTGTTCAATCAATCAAGAAATATTTTGCTGAATGCTTGCTGTATATCAGGCAATGGGAATTCAAAACTCACCAGGGCAAATAGGGTCTTTGTCTTCAGGGTTTCTAATAGGAAGGAGAGTCAACTAAGCAAAAACTACAGAGGTGATCTGGGAGCACATGCTGACAACAGATAACTGGAATGAGGGCAAGAACAGTAAGCAAGGGCTTCCAGGAGGAAATGATATTAAATTTAAGACTCCAGAAGAAGCCAGGTGTTTGGATTTTCTCAGATGTGAATTGTGTTAGAGCATTAAATGGAAGAGGAAATGGACCTGGTACATATCAAGTACTGAGTACATGCTAGGAGTTTTATATTTATTAGCTCCTTTAATCAGTAAAACCATCAATGAGTTACACAGTATCTCCATTTAACAGAAGAAGAGACCTAGGTTCAGAGAGGCTTGAAACAGGAACCAAGTTCACATAGTTGGTAAACAGCAAAGGTATATTAACTCAGATACATCCTTGAAGTAAAACTCCTGCTATTCCAAGAATGAAAGAAGTAAGGAGAGAAGACAGAAAATGATAAATAAAAGTCAATGATATAAATCAATAGCATAAATTAAGTTCTAAAGAGAACTTGCACTCCAAACCACACACCATTTTCAGTTTCTCTACCTGAATATTTGCTTCATTATTTAGAAGGCTGAAATAGAACTAAGGCTTAGCCTTTTGTCAGGATACAAAGAGCCTTTGCGTTAATACTCTGTTCTTAGGACTTCAGTTGTGATGCAGGTCAGTTTAGGGTCGCTGTCCCAAGTGTCACACTGCCCCATCAGCTTCACAGAGCAAACCTTTAAACCAATACTGTGCAGGTCATTGATTACTGTTTTGAGATGACCAACAAGAGATTGGTAATGGTCTCCTTGAAAATAGCAATTCCTTTAACATGGCTGGGAGCAGAGAATGATGCAACATTTTCCTGTATTTGTTCTTTAGTATCTGTATTAGTCAGCCAAAGAGGTGCTGAAGCAAAATTCCAGAAATCTGTTGGCTTTTATAAAGGGTATTTATTTGGGGGTAAAAGCTTACAGTTATAAAGCCCTAAAGAGTCCAACTCAAGGTTGCTTTTCTCACCAAAGTCAATTGCCACGTGTTGAAGCAAGATGGTTCCTGATCTCTGCAAGGGTTCACCCTTCACCTCTGGGCTTCCTTTCTTTCAGCTGCAGGCTGGCACAGGGCCTCTCTCTCAAAGCTTCCTCTCTCTCCTGGCATAGGGCTTGTTTCTTTCCGGGCCTTCTATAGCAGTCTTGGCTCTCTTTCCAAGGTCAGCTACAAACTATCAGGCAAATGGCTTATCTCTCCCGGGGGGCCCCAGGATCAAAAATGACAGGGCTCTGTCTTCCTGTGTGTCTTCTTGAGTGAGTGTCCATTTATATCAGCCCACCAAGGGGGTAGGGACTCAACTGGGTTGTGCATCAGAAGCCCTAAATTGATTTTATCAAGTAAACTTAATCAGAGGTCCCCCTCACTAAATTTAATCCAATCAAAGGGTATTGCACCCAGAGGAAAAGATTAGTTTACAAACATAATCTTTTCTTTTTTGGGATTCACAAAAAAATTTCAAACTGTCACAGTCCCTTTCTCCTCAAAGTGTGACCCTTGAACAAGCATCATCAGTATCACCTGGGAACTTATTAAAAATATAGAATCTGAGGACCCACCTGATGTAGACCTACTGAGTCAGAACCTACCTTTTTAATAGAATCCCCAGATAATTCTTAACCTGTGGGAAGCAATGGTTTAGAACAGTAATGAGGCTCTATTTTCATAAATGTAGGTTTCCTTCTCCAGGGCTTTTACATCCTTCATATGTTTATATTCACTGAAATTCTCAAGGAGGGAGATACAGAAAGCAGTGTTTTGTCTAATATATTTCACCATAGAGGACCCTCTCTCAACAGCCACACACCTTTTGGGGAATTGGGGCTGGGTAGGGGGTTGAGGAGACAGGGGTGTGGGGGGGTTATAGTACTATTATCCTGAAGAATCCACTTTGGGAAGTGTTGAATCAGTGAAAAGTAAGGGTTTTTTGGCTGGCTGGATTTGAATTTAAAGATCAACTCCCTCTGACCAGCTGTGTGATATTGGTCATGATACACATGACATACAAAATCAACATTTTACTAGCTGCTAAGTATCAATAAGTTTTGATATGGGGATCAGGAACATAATTGAGATCTGCTGGAGATTTGGGGAAAGTTGAAAGAAATTGGGCTGCTCAGAGGAGTATGTCCAAAGAGAGAAAAGAAAGGGTAAAGAGAGACTGGAAACCAGCTTTATCTATGTTAAAACAATAGGTAAACTACAGCTGTTACTCATAAGGGAAAGGGTGATGCCTTTGTGCTTTAGCCAGGTACCCAAAATAGGCAAATTACGAATTATTTTAAAAGAGCAAATTGGTAAGTATCTGAATTAGTCAGTCAAAAGGGTGCTGATGCAAAATACCAGAAATCTATTGGTGTTTATAAAGGGCATTTATTTGGGGTAGAAGTCCATAGTTACCAGGCCATAAAGCATAAGTTACTTCCCTCACCAATGTCTATTGTCACATGTTGGAGCAAGATGGCTGCCGATGTCTGCGAGGGTTCAGGCTTCTTGAGTTCCTCTCTTCCCAGGGCTCCGTTTCTCTCTGGGCTCAGCTCCTGTTTACTCCAAGGTCAGCTGTAGACTATGAGTCTCTCTAGGCTTTGCCTCTCTCCACAAGGTCAGCTGTAGACTCTCAGGCAAATGGCTCATCTCTATCCCGGGGCCTTCTCTCCTTCCTCACGACTAAGCTCCTCCCTCTGCTGGCCTCCCTAGGCTCCAGCAACAAAACTCAAACATCAGAACTCCAACTCAAAACTACCCCAACTCTGTCCTTTGTCATGCCTTTTATATTTGATTCCCCACCCACCAAGGGGTGGGGCTCAATGCCCTACTGAAGTGGCCCAGTCAATGCCCTAATCATAACTTAATCATGCCCAGATTAACAGACCAGTTTACAAGCATAATCCAATATCTATTTTTGGATTTTATAACTATATCAAACTGCCAAATGGCTACAGTATCTTAAAGGTTGGTGCAGTTCTGATACCATATGAGCTGCTAGACTGAGCTTCTCTCTGTGGCACAGGGCCCTTTACCAAACCAAAGCCATGGCTTTTGGAGCCAACTGAAACTGGAATCATATTTGCAGACCCTTGGGAAGTCAATGAACATCACACATGTCTCACTTTCAGAACTTAGTACAATGTTTCTAAGCCGTGCAAGCCCACATGCACATGTAGCCTTCTGTTCCTCTGCAAAACTGCAAGCTGCACATCCACCTGAACGTCCATGTGATGCAAAACCTCAGCATTTGGGCCCCTTCTCCCTTTTCCCAAGACTGAATCTGTCCAGATACAGTATATGCTTTTCAGTAGGCTCTGCTTCTCTCTCTCTCTCTCTCACTCTCTTCTAACAACTACTAACTGTGAACTAATATCACCAAAAAATAAAATAAAATAAAATAAAATAAAAATAAAAATAAAAATTACATGGATGGGTAACAATTGTTAACATATTCAGTAACTTATAGAAAATCATGCCTCAGTGGAATGGGTACTTAATAATTGATAACAACTTTGGGGTAAGGTCATAAACTTTAATATGTACTTAAAATTTCTGAGATGGAGAAATCAATTAAATAATAGATCAGACACTCATACAATTCTCCTTGATGGGGCTGTTGTTGATAACAATTAATATAAGATATAATTGTTATCCTTGCACATAGATCACCTAGTTTTATTAGCCCAAGATACAAAAACTATCTTTAGTGGTAGAAAAAGAATGAAAGGGTAGATGGATCTCTTGAACTCAGTCACTATTGTAGTAGGAGAAATTACTTTTCTCAAGATAATTTCACTTGAAAGTTGATTTAATTATCCCATAGCTGTAGAGCAGGTTATCTAATTTCCACTTCTGATATGCCTTATCTAGAAGCCTTAAATATTTTTCCAAGTTTTAGTTCACTCTTTCCCATTTCTGTCTTTGAACCAAGCTACTTCTGCCTTAAGGTTGAGAAAACAAGAATTTAACAAATAGGAAATAATTTTGAAAATCAAATTAGGTTTAGAGTTCTACTTTATTTGACCATTCCTTAAATATTGGGCAGAATTCCTGCTCTACATAGTTTTTCCCCTGAGTGAAAGTGATTTATAATATCTCAAGATATTTGATTATTACCTTTAAAATCATATTACAAAATCTATATATCTAACCCCAAATAACCTCTACAGCTTTAAAATCAGATATCAACTACTTTTTGCATACTTGCACATCATTTTATTAATTCAACAAATAATTTTTTTTAGTGAATTCTAAAGGTGCTACTATTATTGCTATTCTCAGTTACAATGGTAAGAAAGCAGACATAGTTCCTGTCCTCATGGAACTTATATTCTAGTACATACATGAGCATCTCAAAAGTAACATATCAAAAGCAGTTCTGGAAGGATTGTGGGAAGATGGTAGTGTAGGAAGCTCTAGGATTTAGTCCTTCCACCAGAACAACTATTAAACAAGCAGGAACAGTCTGAAACAACTATTTTGAAACTCTAGAGGCCAGAAGAACACTGTACAGCATCCAGGGAAGAGTGGGAGGAAGAGGCTGATAAATTTTGGTAAAGAACAGTAAATTACTCTCTCAGCACAGTGGCTACTGGTGCCCATCCCCCTACTATCACAGCATGCTACTGTGGAGTTCAGAGCCTGGCTGATTGCTGGTGTCAGAAAAGGACATAAAAATCTTCTTCCCCAAGACCAGGGATTGGCAGACAGGTCACTAATCACAGTTTTTGATTAGAGACTACGGATCGCTGGGGGCCAACCCTGAAGGCGGCCATTGTTTTAACCCACCCTGGATAAAGGCTGCGATGAAACATACTATGCTTCCTCAGGGCTATGGGGGGACAGTTAGTTGATGGCTCCATTTGCTGGGCAGGCTGAGAAAACTCAGCTTTGGGGAGCCACGGAGGAACTCTTGGCTCCCTTCCTGATCCCCTTTCCAAACATGGTAGAGGCAGTCTACACCCTTTGTGCCTCCCTGGCACTGCTTCAGATGGTAAAGATTGGCTTGGGAAAGACACTTCTGGCTTGCCCCTCCTTCCAGAATTTTCCCTCCAAGCAAAAGTTACTTCAGACAATGAAAGGAATGTAAGAAAATATAGAGGTGGACAGTCTGGGACAAAGCCTTGCTGGCTTCAAACACTCAGGAAAGGTTAATCTGTCTCCTGGGAAACAGGGAACAACCAGACTCCTGTAAACAGAGGAACTCCAAATCAACTAATAAGCAAAAGCCCAGGATAAGACAGAGGCCCAGAAAGACAGGGCAAGTCATGCATACTGCATTATCCTTGGGCAGACCTTCCTGATAGGAGGACTGAAGCTCAAGAAAATCTCTGTCTTATCACCAGCTGGTTACAAAATAAAGAAACAGACATCATAAGGAATAAATCCCAGAGTAAACATCTTAAAATATTAAAATGCACAGTGTTCAAGAAAAGAGTTCAAGACAAAGAAACAGCAAATTATGGTCCATCTAAAGGAAGAAGATAAAAAATCCAGAAAACTCCAATGAAGAAGACCAAATGTGGAAGTAATGAAGAGAGGCTTTTAAAAAAATGATCCTTCAACTTGACAACAGAAAGACAAACAACCCAACTAAAAAATGGACAAAAGACTTGAATAAACATCTCTCCAAAAAAGATATACAAATAGCCAAAAAGCACATGAAAAGATGCTCAATGTCATCAGCCATCAGGGAAATGCAAATCAAACATGGTTCTTCTGCCCCTTCTATTGAACCTATAGTTAATACTAGACTTGATAGATGTATGTCCAAGAGACTTAAATCTTTGGCCTATCCATGTGCCAATTGGGCCCTGAATCTCAGCAAAGTTGCAACACATAGTCTCCAGTTCATTGGACTCACCCAGGACAACTAACAAGGAGAGGATGATGGACAACTAACATCCCAAGGAACAGGAGTAGAATTGCTGGGTCATATGGTAACTTTATGTTTAAAATTTTAAGGAAATACCAGATTGTGTTCCAAAATGGCTCTACCATTTTACAGTTCCACCAGGAATGTATGGTAGTTCCAGTTTCTCTACATACTCACCAACATTTGTTACTGTGTGGCTTTTTGATTGTAGCCACCCTAGCGAATATGAAGTGATATCATATTGTGGTTTTAATTTGCATTTCTGTAATGGCTAATGTTGTTAGGCATCTTTTCATATGCTTATTGGCCACTCTTATGTTATTTTTAAAGAAGAGTCTAAGATCTTTTGCCCATTCTTCAATTGGATTATTTGTCCTTTTGTTGTTGACTTATAAGTGTTCCTTAATATTCTTAATGTTTTCTTTATCAGATATAGGGTTTGAAAATATTTTCTCCCATTCTGTTCCTCATTCTTAATTTGAAGTACAAATTTTGAAAATTTGATGAAGTCCAATTTATTTATTTATTTTTTTCACATGTCCTTTGGTGTCATATCTAAGAAACTATTATTTAATACAAAGTCATGAAAATTTATTCTTCTGTTTTCTTCTAAGGTTTTTATAGTTTTGGTTCTTATATTTAGGCCTACATTCCATGTTTAATTTATTTTCATACATATCATAAGGTAGAGGTCCAACTTCATTCTTTTACATGTGGATATCCAGTTTTCCCTGAAACATTTGTGTGTTTTGTTTGTTTGTTTGTTTGTTTTTTGAGGTGCTGGGGCTGGGACTGAACCTGGGCCTCACATGTGGTAAGCAGGCACTCAACGGCTTGAGCCACATCTGCTCCCTGAACCATTTGTTGAAAAGACTGTTCTTTCTACTTTCTATTATCTTGGCACCCTTGTTGAAAAGTTAATTAACCATATGCATAAATGTTTATTTCTGGACTCTGTTTTAGTCCATTTATTTATATATCTATCCTTATGCATGTGCCATACAGTCTTGATTACAATAGCTTTGTAGTTAGTTTTTGAAATTGGGAAGTGTTAAGTCCTCCAATTTCATTCTTTTTCAAGATTGTTTTTGGCTATTTTGGGTACCCTGCATTTCCATATGAATTTTAGGATTATCTTGTCAATGTATGCAAAAAAAAAAAAAAAAAGTTACAGCTAGTATTTGGTAGGGATTGAATTGAATCTGTAGAACAATAGGGGAGTATTGACATCTTGACAATATTGTCTTCTGCTCCCTCATTTTGTTTCTTCTGCCACTGTTAGGTTTGGCTTGTTATTACCTCCAGCCTAGATTTCTGCTTAAAACTCTGTATTGGTGTCCCAGTACACTCTGAATAAATGTAAAATTCCTTACTCTGGCCTGCAAGGCTGTCTGTTGGTGAGCCCCTACTCTCCTCTCTGAGCTCTTCTTATAGCTCTTCTACTTCTTTACAGCTTTACTGATTTTCTTTCTGCTCCAAAACAGGCCATGTTTTCTCTTCCTCAGGGCCTTGCCCTTTGTTGCTTCTGTCTGAAACCCATCTTCCCTTAAATCTTTGCAATACTGACTACTTTTCATCTTAGTTAACTGCTGCTTCTTCAAGAGCCCTTTGCTAAGCATGCCATATAATGCAAAACCTCCAACCTTTAGTTGCTCTCTGTCATATTACCCTATTTTTTCTTCATAGCACTTACAAATATATGAAAATATCCCACTTATTGTTTGCTTCTTTATTGTCTGTCTTCTTATATTGGTATATACACTCCAGTATCTTGATCTATTTTCCAATAAATAAAGATACTGATTTTTTAAATGTAAAAATTCCAAAATTATAAGCCTATAAGAGATTTTAGAAGAGATTCACCAAACTCACTGTCAGCAAAAGCTTCAATGCTACAGAATATGTGGAGGCAGTTTCATCTAAGTGTCGCTTGGTGGCAGCATAACAAAATTACTATGAAAGTTTCAGACTTCAGGCAACTAAGCTCTTTAAGAAACAGGATGGTGAAAAACAATGATATGTTATGACTGTTTCGTAACATACAAAAACCATACTAGTATTTTTATTAGTTATTAAGGGAATCTTTTTAAAAAGTATTTTATTTAAATATTAAAAATTATAATTCCATTAATATAGCATCTATTTACAAATATTTATTGTTTCTATTATATGTCAGGAGCTGAATTAAACGTTTGGGCTATAAAGAAATTAGACCTGGTCTCTAACTTCACAGGTCTAAAATTCTAATAAAGCAGAGACAGCTCATTATAAATCATGTGATGGGTTTTTAAATAGATGTATGTTCAGATTGTAATGGAATCTTGGAGGCATTGGGGATGCATTCTTTAGGGCAATAGCGGAAAACCTCACAGACGATTTCTTTTTTTAAGGGTGAAAAGAAATTTTCCAGGCAGAGAAATTGGAATGAGAAGGAATGTCATTTAGGAAAAAGAGGATATTGTTACTGGATATGAATAGGCACCATTTTCTTTTTCTTAAACACCTTTCCTTTCCATTCCCATAGAGTGTTAAAAATTTTTGAGTAGATCTGAATTTCTCGTATTAGGAGACACCCCTGGAAAGGTAAGTTGCGAGTAGATTTTCAAGAGCTCATAAGCCGTGTAAAATAAGATATTTATTGTCCAACCATCTTGTTCCTGAAAGGATTGAAGATGCATTACAGCCAATCAAAGATGTATAAAATAGGTTAAACAAGATTGGGGAAAGGAAAAAGAAAAACAACAAGATAATAGACATAGTAAATTATAGGGACCATAAAAACCACCATATTTCCTGTGACCAAGCCTAATTTTAATTTTTCTGGAGCCAGAACACAAAGAGAAGCAGGTAAGAAAGTTAGAGGAAGTTCATTTTCATAGAATATGTTATTTTTAGGATTAACGAGTATTTTCTAAATTAAAGATAAAGAAAATTTTCACACTATATTTTGTATAGAGGAATTGAGTGATACAATGACTAACACACTCAACAGCAATTTGCAGCTAACAGAGCAACAGGTTTGATATGTCCTCTCCTTATTCCCTTCCAAACAAACTGAGGGCTTAACATTACAGTGAAATTCTCTCAGTTTTCAGGAGGGATTAAGCTGATGGACTCAAGCAGTCTTCTAGGGATCTGACCAAAGTCAAGGGCAGAGTTTGAAGTATATTAAGGAGTTGATGGATAACTCTTAACATCAACTATCTTCCCTACACATTGTATCTCTCAGCTGAACTTTTTATAGGAGATGCTAAAGAATACACAATTTATCATGTAAGCATTGGGCAGCTATTGAAGATTTATAAGCCAAGAACCAAGACAATCAGATAAGAGTTTTGTAAAGAGAACTCTGGCCCTCAATGGAGGACTGGATTAGAGGGTTAGAGAGCCTCCCAGAGGAGGAGTGCTTGACTATGGAATCAACATGAGCTTACAATAAAACCATGGCCACATTAATGAATAGCCCAGCATCAAACACCGCATTGCAGCCGAAGCATGCCACATTAATTTCCCTGACAAAATAGATTTGTTTCTCTTTGTTATAGTCTATACTTGATAAAGATATTGGAAAATGTACTGATAGTCATTAACCAACATTTTAATTACATATGGGTAATACTATTTAAACATCAATGAACTGATAGAAACCTTTTTTCAATATTTCTTCAAAGTCCATTAAACCCCAAACTCAGCAAAGTTTGAAAGAGTCCCATAGAGAACAAGAGTCATGATTGTTATTTATTTGAGAATTCTCAAAAGTCATTAACTACTAGTTCCTTTGTGCTTAAGAATTGAATTCTCAGCTTATCCCTTTCCTTTCACATTTTACTAGAAGCTGTAAGGAGAAACCAGGCTGCACCTTTTATACTTAGCTTGGAAATCTCCTCAGCTATATAGTTCACTTTCAAGTCCTGCCTTCCATCCAACATGAGAACACAATTCCACCAAGTGCTCTGCAACTTGATAACAAGGATCACCTTTCTTCCAATTTCCAGCAACACATTAATTTCATTCTAAGGCCTCACTGGAAGTACCATTAACATCCACATTTCTACTAATATTTTGTTCATGATGAATTATGTATTCTCTAGTACAATACAAACTTTTTCTACAGCTCTCATTCATTTTTAGGCCCTCACAATTCTTCCAGCCTCTACCAATTACCCTATTCCAAAGTCATCTCCACATTTTTAGTTTTTGCAATAGCAGTACCCCAGTTTCCAGTACCAAAATCCGTCTTCATTTTCCAGCTGTTAAAACAAACACCATATAATGGGTTGGATTAAACAAAGGAAATTTATTGGTTCATGGTTTTGTGCTTAGAAAAAGTCCAAAGTCAAGGTGTCAGCAAAGCAATGTTTTCTCCCTAAAGACTATGACATTCTGGGGCTCCTTGGTCCTTTGCTTTTCCATAACATGGCAATGCACATTGTGGTGTCTTCTTTCTCTTCTAAGTTTTATTGAATTCCAGCTTCTGGATACTTCCCATGGCTTCTCCTGCATCCAATTTCGCTTGCTTCAGGCTTCAGCCATAATGGATTAATGCCCACCCTTGTTCAGTTTGGGCACACCTTAATTGATAAAATCTTCAATGGTCCTATATACAAATCAGTTCATATCCACAGGACCAGGGCTTGGGACCTGAACATACCTTTTGTGGGAGACATGATTCAATCCCCAACAGAGGTAATTATAAATAACAGTCATGACTCTTGCTCTTTATGGGACTTTTTCAAACTTTGCTAAGTTTGGGGTTAAATGGACTCTGGAGAAATATTAGAAATATTTTTAAACAGTTTACTAATGCATAAACAGTGTTACCCAAGAACAATTTAATAGAAGGTTTGTTTGAACTGGGTTGTTGATTTTGTGGTGAGATGATTTAGATGGGTGAAAATCCATAAATGAATGCCATCAATGTTTACTTTATCATTTAATCTTCCTGTGAAATATTTAATCTGAGGAACTACAGCTAGCTAGTATGTCACAACCAGAATTGATATCCCAGAGACAAGGCTTTATGCTGTTTATAGACTAATATAATTGGGAATAACAAGAAGGTCAGCTTGTCTTGAATTTCATCTAAAACACATGGCTAATATGTTGCTAGACCATGTCTCTAGCTCTATAGAACAAACATGTATATGACTGGTCTTCTTAGTAGATAAGGAAGCTGGGAGGTTCACAGAATCTCCATTCATTCCCCCCCCACACACTTTTTTTCTTTTTTTCAGGTACCAGTTGCTAAGGATTGAACCCAGGACCTCATATGTAGTGGGAAGCTGGTGCTCAATCACTGAGCCACACTGGCTCCTCTGAGTTGTTTTTTTCATTTGTGTGATGTCTTTTTTTTGTTTGTATGTTTTTTAGGAGACACCAGGAACCAAATCTGGGACCTCCCCTGTGGAAAGCAAGTGCTCAACTGCTTGAGCCACATCTGCTCCCCCTCCATTCATGCCCTTTTATTTCCATCACCAGCTCTCACCCATGGTAAACTCTGATAAAATTATAGAATACAATAAGATCTTTCAAAATCATTGACTGGCAGGTGAAAGTCTAAAGCACCAATTTTCATCTGAAGTACATGTGTCTTTTGTGTGAGTGTATGCATGTGGTAGAGGTCATCTTATATAGAGGGTGTAGCAGTCACCTGTAGGGCTTTATTTCAAATTACTCAAAGTATACAACATCCATATCACCAAATCAGACACAAAATGGGGAGTGTGGGAGGGGAGAATGTCAGTTTTATATTTACAATCATAGCTGTGTGCAAATATTGCTACTTATGTTGGTCTGTTATTCCTCAAGCACTTTGGTGAGGGGAGAGGGAAGGTAGAAATCCATTGGTCAGAAAAGATAGTTCATCTGTTATTCTTGGAAAATATCCAGTAATAAATAGCATTTAACTTCATTCTAGTGTCCTCAACTGTGGACAGTGATGGCATATATAGCTGAAAAATTCCCTGATTTAATCTGAGTCCAGGTCTTCCTTTCTGGTTTTCTAAGGCTAAAAAGAAATCCCTAGATTTTGCACTGCCCAGATACTGTGCCATGTGTCAAGCTGGGAAGACGTAAAATACCAGGACTAATTCCCTTATCTTGTCCTTTGGCCATCTCGTAGTGGGGAAAACCTCAAAGATCCAATGTGAGCCCTTAAACAATGCCCAAGTCCTGAAGTCCACCTGACATTGAGCAGGAATCATGAAATAGTCACACTTATTTGGAGACCTGAGCCACGTGGTCAGGGCATGTTTAATGGTATTGCCTGGGCAACGTGATGGTGCCATATGTCTACGTAACAGAGAGATCTGCTGCATAATCAGGCTTTATGCAGGAAGTGATCCTTAACTCCAAAGAGTATTTAAAAGCTCCTCTCCCATCATAATGGAGTAGGTGATGCAGATACAGAAAACATAGACAGAGGAAATGTCAACAGAGAAAATGCTGACAGGGTGTTCTAAATGGAAGAATGCATTACTCTGCATTATCATTTCCTTGGCCCATAGAGTCAGAACTATTAGTTTTTATGAAAGAAGAATTTAGGGACTAATGTCAGCATGCGGAGTACATTTCTCAAAATACATTGTGGGGAGCAGATGTGACTAAAGTGATTGAGTGCCTGCTTCCCACATGGGAGGCCCTGGGTTCGGTTTCCCAGTGCCTCCTAAGAACAAAAAATCAAACAACAAGCAAACAAATGACAAAACCAACTCAGGGGAGCTGATGTGGGTCAGTGGTTGAGTGCCAGCTTCCCACTTACGAGGTCCAGGGTTCAATCCTAGGCCCCGGTACCTCAAAAAAATAAATAAATAAATAAAAAATAAATAAATGTATAGTATGTAGGTATTTACTGTAAATCATATATATCATTTTCAGAGTATGAGCTTGGTCACTCTCAACAAAATCTCTCCCTTTTTTTTTTTTTCCTTTCATGAAGGCTTAAATTAAATAACCCATTCTTCTCTGGATTCTGTCCAGTATTCCAAACACATTCTCTTTAAAAGAAGGTAAATAATAATAGCTGTAATACGTGAAGTGGTATAAGACTAATGAAGAGTCCAATGAAAGAGTATTGATGAGTTCATAGTTTTTCCTATTATAACTTTTTTTTTTTTGAACCAGGGCTTGAACCCAAAACTTCGTACATGAGAAGCAGGCACTCAACCACTGAGCTATACCTGTTCCCTCTTCTATAACATTTATCCACATTTATCTTCTTTATGTGAACTGTTATATTGAACGTAGAAGTAATTTGACTTTGTAACTCTTCCTCATCGTATTTTGATCTTTAAACATTTTATATATCTTTGTTTTCATTCTAAAATAAGAGTATTATTTTCAAAGGGATCTAGGACTTCTTTGGCAAGTATGAAAGACTTTAAAAATTGAGCGAAATATTCCTGTACATCATGCTGCCTTTTCGTTTGCTATGAAACTGTAGACCTATATTCTTACTTTCAAATTTCTTTCTGGAATATTTGCACAGATGGACACTTGACCTTAAAGGTATAAAGTTGAATTTATCTCTGTTGGGATTTGCCTCATTATGCTGCAACGTTTTTTTTTTTTTTTTTTATCTTTCACATAAATCTTACATAGTGCTCTAGATTAGAAACTTTCAATAGTCAGCTGGAGTTTAAACAATGAACCATGACAACTCAGGGGCATTATAAGCACTTACTTTACATACCTACCCTGAGTTACTATGAAGTGTTGAAAGTTGTTACAAGAATTGAATGCATTTGTAAGTCTTTGAACACTTTTCTTTGATTTATGAAGAGAAATTTTTAGTTTACTGCTCTATACCTGCATTTTGAGGCTACCAGGAGGGCAACAATAGATTTATCCTGAAAACTTGTGAAGGTACCTCACAAAAACATAAGGACTTATACTGAGCACTGCAAGTGTTAAGGGACTTGCCATCTGCCTTAGAACAAAACAGAAAGTCACTAAGGAGCTAGTGAGTGTGGTAGCATGGAGTACTTTACACAAGGCACACTTTGAACAAACGCTTTATCAGAGATGGTCCTTAAAAGAGTGATGCAAAATAATAGTTGCCCCTAACAAACCTACATGGACACAGTTCTAAGAATCATTCTAAAGAAAAGTCATAGAATAATTGAACACTCTAAGTGCTGACTGGAACTAGAAGTTTTTCCAGAGTTAGAGATGTAGAAGTCTAGATAAAGAGGGGGGATCTCGATTCAATGAGGGGCTTCACCAGAAGTTGTCCTTGGAAACACAAGTGGTATCAGGCTGTGGAGGAATTACTGTTCAAACAAATACAGTTTTTCACTATCTTCACACGAGTCATATGTGGGAAAATGGTTTTTTTATATAGTCATATTTATTTAAGGAAAAAGTATATGTAATTGGATTTCTTTATATTTATTATCAACCAAAGCTTCTGACTAGTAGATGATATGAACCCTGGAGAAGGAGTTCTAAGATAATTATTGAAATCCTAGATTCCTACCCAGACATAGCTATTTGGTTAAAACAAATGGCCTGAAAATATTCTAAAATTGATTGTCGTGATGATTGCACAACTCTGTGATTATACTGAGAGCCATTGATTTTACACTTTGGATGGATTGTATGGTGTGTGACTAAAACTGCTTTAATAATAATGATAAAAAAAGAATATGACCTAGATTGGAAAGTTCCACTGATTATAGGAGATTTGAAGGCCATAGCTCCTGTTGAGATTATTTTAAAGGATTTAATCATTTTAATGCTCAATATTTGGGTAAATACTCTAGTTTCTTAAACTAATTAAGATATTCACATCTTAGATATAAGATTAGAAGCTACCTTACCCTAAAACATAAAAGCAAATATGGCTATAATGCTGGTTCAATCTTTTCCTCTTCAGACCCCACAGGAATTTCTGAGCTTGATCTGAGGTTTCTACAGAAAAATATAGCTAACTAGTATATGCATGCTATATTTGGGCGTGGGGTGGGAAACTGGTCATCAGTCAAAAGTTTAAAAGAAAAGATATCTACTTCGGAATGGAATGTGAAATAAAATCCTATTACTCTATTTATGTACAGAAAAATAATGTTCAACATTACAAAACGATATTGAAAGCCAGTATTTTAATAGAAATAGATAAAATGTTATATTTCATGCATACATTGTCATGGAAATGTTGAAGTTGCCAACTGTGTAGCTAAATTTTCCCATTGCTATTATAAAACAGATTCTGCTGTTTCTTTCTGAACACTAACATGTGTTCACGGAACACAGACAAGTCACTCAAAACAGAAGGTGTACAGCTTCTTTTGGACCATTTCCCAGCCCAGTGGTCTCCGGTGCAATCTTTGGCTATAGAAGCATGAGCCAGTTCAATAGTGCAATAAACATTCTTCCCTTTCTCCACATTAGTGCCCCAAATAGTAATTTGTCCAAGAAATTGCCTGCTGGTGCTGTAATCTCAAATTCCACTTCAGCTGACAGAAAGGTATTCATGTCCACCACAAATAAAAGAGTAGGAATGTATCTACTGAGACAGCTGAACACTAAACCACTAATTGCTTAAAGTAATTTGGAAATATATTTAGAAGTCATAATACAAAGGAGGACATGACCAAAAGAAATTAATTTAAATAAGAACAATTTGAATATTTTTTCCTGATGTCATTCTGTTGGGCATTTACTAAGTTTATGCGGCATTAATCTCAGAAGCTAACCAATTCAGCTATAACGTAATAAACAGTTCTTTTCTTGAGAAAATAAGGGTTACATTATAATCAGAAAATAGTAGTAACAGCACTGTAAGAATAAAATTCTCTACAATTATCTAGGAGAATGGCCTAGAATACTAATAACCTTAGAATTAAATCAGAGTTGCACACTAATTTTTAAACTTTACTCTGATTAAAAAACAGAATTATTCACTGACAAAGAAAAACAAAGCTTCAGTTAAAATTACTTCATTCTGACCTATCCTCCTTGTTCCCTCCTCTACATTCTTCCACCCTTAAATATGCTCAAGGTTATGACCCTAAATATATTTCATGTTATTTGTCAGACAATTTTCTTGTGATTACCACCTCCACTTTGTAGGCATTTTTCTATGCCCTGTATTGCTTGATTCAATTCCAATGGTTTTTTTCCCCCCAAACAATCTCAATATGTGTAATATAAACTCTGGTCATTCAAATAATTATAACACAGAATGGAAGAAGAATAAAAGGCAATGCATGTAGATAAATCTTTTAAGATTTATTTTGGAGAAAACAACTGGTTTGGAGTTCCTTTTTTTCTTTCTTTCTTTTACTGCATTTTCCTTAAATTCCCTAAGGTGACTTCTTTTTATTTCCTATGGTGGCATAACGTGTTGTCTTTTATTATAAATTAAAATATACAGAGGTATTCAACTAACTTTCCTGCTATTAAAATTTTGTGAAGGACCCAGTATACACAGTAGCATAATACACAACTTTTTCACTGGAGAACTTCAGTGTTCTAAACTAGTTTCACCAGAGACAGTGCATATTTATACAGCCTGATTAAACTTTGACATAAACTTTACCTTTTTCAAGTACTCCATTGTTTTTAATGCTTATCTAGAATCTAGAAAAAAAATTCCCTTAAGTGCACTTAAAAATTCCCTTAAGTCATAACACATGGGGACAATATTTCTTCATCTCTGATATGAAGAAAAAATATCTGTATCATTAGAAAAAATGTCTCTATCAGTGTTGGATATTTGGATATATTCATGCCTGTAAAATTCTCTACTAAATATGTATCAAAGCCTTCTTCTGAAGATATAGTAATTCACAGGGTATGCAAAAGGAGGATAAAACATTTATTATTGAAGCAATCAAGAGGTTAGGGTAGAGTTGCTCAAAATTTAGTGTGCATCAGAATAATTAGGAGAGTTGCAAAAGATTCAAATTCCTGGGCTCCACTTTCCAGAGATATTGTAGGGAGTGTCTTAGTGTACTGACTGTGATCACAAAACCATGAAATGGGTTGGCTTAAACAATGGGAATTTATTGGTTGATTATTTTAAGGCTTGGAGAAGTCCAAAATTGAGGTGTCAGCAAGGCGACACTTCCTCCTAAAGACTGTGGCCTTTTGGTCCTTGGCTTTTCCATCACATGGCTATGACCTCTCCTTTCTCTTCAGGTTTGTCCTGACTTCCAGATTCTGCTCCTCCATGTGGCTTTGTCAGCATAAGCCTCCTATAAAAGGATTAAGGCCCAACCTCATTCAGTTGGGCCACACCTTAACCAAAAATAACATCTGCAAAAGGTCCTATTTACAATGGGGTCACACCCACAAGAATGGTTTAAGATTAGGATCATCTCTTTTTCTGTAGTACATAATTCAACCTACCACAATAGGTCTTGGGTAAGACCCAAAGATCTGCATTAAAAAAATACTACAGGAAATTCTGATGATTTGATTTTGGGATCAAACCTTTCTACTGTACAATCTACATTTACCTCTCTGTTCTCTGATCATTAACAAGAGCCTGAGTATATAGTCATATTTCTCTCACTTTATTTTTTTAAGTTCCCATTCTACTCTCCCCTTCAGCTATTGTCTTAATTTTATTCCTGTCTTTACACTTAAACTCGCCACCTTCCCAAGTTGTCTCTAATCCAAATTGTCTCTAATCACTGTTTCCAATTTCCCTATTTTTATTCTTTCTTGATCCCTCTGCAGTGTGGCTTTTGCCCTTGACTCTCCTTTAAAACTGGTCATAAAAAATCACTAGTGACACCTATGTTGCTAAAATCAATGTCAATTCTCAATGCTTATCTCACATGGCCTAATACAAGCATTTGACATAGGTGACGCCTCTGGATACAATACTTTCTTCACTTGACATAAGAATAGTCATTCCTTCTCAGACTCCTTCACTTCTTATGTTCCCACTCCTTCACTTCTACCCCCATTACCCTCTGTCCTTGACTAGCTTCTATTTTCTATTTATACTTGCACCCTTAGAAATGTCATCTATGCTCATTCCTTTATGTATCATTTACAGATGACTCCCAAAAATGTATCTCTGGCCCAGACCATCTCTCAGGAGCTCCCAACTCATATTTCTCATAACTCTAATTGAATGTCTAATAGACACCTCAAATTGAACCTTTCCAGAAACAAGCTCCTCATAATTTGCACTCTTTTCTTCTAATCTGATCTTTCACAGAAGCCAAAGTGATTCTATTAAATCTTTTGCTCAAAATCCTAAAATCCCATTTTACTCAGAGAAAAAAAACAAACCCTTACAACAACTTTCAAAAAGTAAAATTAAGTCACATAGATTCAAGTCAAACCAGGTCAAGTAAAGTCAAGGCATGTCAATCGTTCAAGTTGACACAATTCTGGTCAGGTCATTTCAAGCCTTATATGATCTCCCCACCCCACCTTCTACTTCTTGTTTTCATCCCTTCCTATTTGCCCCTACTGGGCTCCAGCCACTCTGACTTCCATGTTATTCCTCCACAGCTCCCAAATCAAAATCTTTATTTTTGCTGTTCTATTTGAAGTGCTCTTCTCTCAACCAACCCATATTACTTGCTCACTTACTTCTTTTCCATATCTACTCAAATGTCACCCTTTCACTAGCCTTCCTTGTTCATCTAACTGAAATCTTCTGCATTCCCTGATTTTTGGCTTCAAATTATAACTAATAATATAATATTCATTTTATTTACTTTACTTAATATTTGTTGTTCTCCTATCTTCCTCAAATCCCAAGCTTCCTAATGTCGAGCATTTTTGTCTTATTAACTACTTGTACTCTAAGACAGAGCCTAGCACAAAGTAGGCACTCAAAGAGTAAAGAGTTGAAGAATGAGTAAATGGTGTTAAGAAATTGATCAAAATACAATTTCTGGTACTTCTTGAATATGGGTCAAAATCTTAGCTAATTAATATCAATAATGGAATTGCCCCAATTATGAAATAACATGCAAGATGCAATAGCACTGTGCAGGGCACCCTTCTCCAACCTCAAACTGTTAACTTCTTCTTGTTCACTTTTATGTAACATTATCTAGTCCTTTTCAAAGGAATACTTTGAATTGTACTAAGAGAGTTTCTGTGCACTAAATATTTTATCATCTGGTATAATTTTAAAATAATACTTCTTTAAAAATATGAGAAAATTCAATTATGTGCTTCCTCTTTTCCCAAGCCCCTACCTTAAAATATTGCCATAACTAAAAATATATGGACTGTGGAATACAATTGGTACTTAACAGTGCACAAGCATGCTATCACACAGATTATATTTCATATTCCTTTGTGAAGTGAAGGTGGTAATGAAAAAAATATACAAGAAGCAAGCAAACTTCCCTTTATGAAACATCAATTCTAGATTAATTATATTTCTGTTTTCATAAAATTATGACTGGGCTCCCATATGCTGCTCTCTCTTCACAATTGTAACTCTAGGACCTTGCACAGTGCTTGGCACACTGAGTTCTCAGCATATAGTTATTGAATTGAATTAAATCAACTTATGATTAATCTGAAGAACTATAATTGATTCTATTTTTGTCATCACTGCTTAAAAGGGATCACTGAGACTGGCTTAAACTCAAGTAGAACAGAAAGGTTACAAAAACTGGGATAAAGAAAATGGAGAGAGTCAATTTTACATAAGAGACCTGTGAGCTTAACTTTTATTTTTGAAACTCTTCAAAATCAAATTAATAATGGCATTACTTTTGATGTCATTATTTACTTTACTCTTCAGATAAGTCTTATGACTCAAAAGTCTCCGTTACTCATAGATCCAAACTGCTTATCAGCAGCACTCTATATATTTCACATGCAGTAAGCCACATAGAGACCTAGAATATAAGCTCTGAGGAAGATCTTAGTGGATTTTCATTGTTTTTGTTCTTAAGAAACCATCCATTGCTCTTTCCTGCTAAACACACTCCAACGTTCCCCTTGAGGATCAATTCCTTGCCCATTCCTAATCACTGGTCTTCTGGTGACCTAGTTCTTAGTCAATCAACATGGTTCATTCCTCCCCAGCCCCTGGGTACAGTGATTGGTTTAGGATGCCAATAAGATACAATGTAACTTTTAATGGGACTTGTGAGAAAGAAAATATTCTATTCTGTTCTGCATTTAAGCCATAAAACTCAGCCCTGGGGCTTGTTGGTACCGATCTTGGGGCCAACAAGAATAAAGTGTCCAAAAATGAAACTCACATGAAGAAATTAAGTACATAGAAAAACCAGGTTATAATTATGCCACTGTAGCTTTGCACCAAGCTCTGCCAAACCCTGTACTGTTTTGTCATGTAAGATAATAGATCTTTTTTTTGTTTAAGCCACTTTGAGGGGGATTGACTATCACCTGCAACACAAAGTCTTCTAAATAATGCAGAATTCTTAGCATTTGCAACTCTAAGCCCATCACTTTAAAAATATAACTTTGTTCATAATAGTAGAATAAACTAGATTTGACCCATTTAAAAAAAAATCTGACTCACCAAAATTTTACCAATAGATATTCAACATTAGATAATTTGATGGGTCAAATTTGGATACAGGTGTCAGAGTTCTTGTGGTATGACAAAGCACAATAGATATATCCTTCAGTCTCTTTTGAGTGCTAAGTAGATTATCCAAAAGAAAGTTTTGAGGTTGGAAGAGGGACACAAGATGGTTAATGGTGGTAGAAGATAGAGTTCCATAGTGTTGGGTAAAAGCATAGGGATGGGATGGGAAGGAGGCAGGAGAGAAACACTCAAGTCTGGTAGAGAGGTGGGGTGAGGAGAACTTGAGGAGACATGCTTAAAATTTAACATGGGAACTGAGATTTTTTGCTGTGGGCAAAAGATGGATATCAGAGTTAAGGAAATGGAAGTGGAGTGGCGAGGGAGCTAATATGGACCACTGCATGGGAAACATGCCAAGGCTGAGAAAGATGGAAACTGTACTCAGTGTACGCTAGCTAGGTGTATATGTCCTATCTGATCTTTGGCAAATTCTTTCTAGCCTCTCTATGTCTTTCCTTCTCTTCTTTCATCATCATCTCATACTATTTTCCTAGAGTGGCTCCTTGTTTTTCCATTTGTCACTTTCATTCTCTTTCTTTCAAGTGAATGTAATTTTACAGAATATTAATAACACTAGCACTATTCATATTTAAATGAGTGCATTCTAGTTTATAAAATAATTTTGTACATACAGTTTCATGTAGGAATATGTTTTTTCTGTATTTGAAGAAACTTTCTTGCTATGTCCTTCAAAAGAAGCTATAGTTAACTGTTGGTTGCTTTTATTATCTATCTATCTATTTATTTATTTATAGGAAATACCAGAGATTGGACCCAGGACCTCATAAATGGGAAGCAGGTGCTCAAACACTGAGCTACAGCCACTCCCCTGTCAGCTGCTTTTAAATCTTAAGAAGATTTTATTTCCTTTTTCAGTGGGAAATGACCCTGATTCTTATTTTTATTTCTCACCACTCCCCCCATGTCATACTCCTCTCCTTTTGAGACTTAGAATGTATTAGAACCATTCTATCTCTTTTAGCAGATACAGGTCACACAGAAAGGAAAGACAGTAACTAACATTTATTAAGTCCAAATTACTTGGCAGGAGTTCTGCAAAGCTCTTTATATTCATAGTTAATACTCACAATTACCCTGTGTAGTGAGTGTTATGATTCTCATTTTATGGATGAAGAAATCAAAGCTGATGAAAGTTAAATAAGTTGCCTGGGGCCATATAGCTAGTTGGTAGCAGAGCTGGATCAAGAGGCCCATGTTCTTTCTACTATAACAAATTGCATCTCTAAATTAATGGGGGAAATTTTGTGGGTTTTAGAATGGTTTCTGATTTTCCATCATAAATTCCATTAAAACCAGAGCTAGCAAATTGGAGTCAAAGTATAGACTAACACTGAGTTTGCAATAAAATATTACATGGACCATAAATGCCAGTTGTATATGCAATTTTTTTTTAAAAGTGGCAGCCACATTTAAAAAGCAAGAATATATGGGGGAAATTAATAAGATATTACATTTAATTCAACATATCGATATTATTTATAATTTCAACATGTAATCAATAGAAAAATTTCAATGAGATATTTTACATTCTTTTTTCATACTAAGTCTTTGAAATCCAGAATGGATTTTACAATTACTCTACAGCCCAACTTATTTTAGACAAGCCACATTTCAAGGACTCAACAGACATATGTGGCTAGTGTCACCCATATTGAGTAAAGCAGGTATAGACTAGCCTTCACCAAGCCTAGTAAATGCCTCATCTCCTTCCCTTGACATGGAGACTTCTTAGAGAGAGGTCTACTAATTGATTCCATCTCCTTTGCATTTGTTTTCTCTTTGGAATTAGCCTGGCTTCACCAGTCACCAGTATTCCAATTCAGTTAGGGTAAGATGACAAATTATCTTTTGGTTTATTAGTCCTCTAGCTCTTGTTTTACTTAACCTCTCTGCTGCGTCTTTGATTGGTATTGGTCACTGACTCCCTCCTTAGAATTCTCTTCTTTGGATTTCTGTGAAACCACTCCTAACTGGTTCTCCTTCTACTTCTCTAGCTCACCATTTTGCATCTACTTGGGCTCTTCACCTCTTACGTACAAGCATTAGTTCACACCCACCTTCAACTGTCACCTATACATTGAGGACATCTACAACCAATACCAGACCTTCATCATGAAATAGTCAGACCTTAATCTTGAAATCAGACCTATATATACATCTGCCAAGAGTTCATTTCCACACATTTTTAAAATTCATACACATATCACTTCCTACTGATTATCAGTTGGTTGAAGGAACATTTTTCCCTTCAAAAAGAAAAAAAGTATATAGGTGCTGGCCAAGTGGGTTATATTTTATTTGTCTAATTAAGTAAATTGAAGGAATTAATAAAAGGAAAGCCACACAAAAAAACGAACATTATGTAAGTTTCTTTTTTTAATAGAAAGAAATTCCTTTTGTGGAATTGCATCTATCTCAAAGTGAAATAATGGCCATCCTCTTGAATTCTATAATTTCTAACTGTCAGTTTGACTACTATCAGCAATGCTACCATCCAAGGAATGTGATCATAAATTCTGGATAAATAACTACACTGATCAAATTCTTACTCAGACACAATATATTAGTCATGTGTTATAAACTGCAGAGCGAGGTAAACAAAAATGCCAGAGTATTTATGGATTCCATTGCACTATGTATTAATTTTAAGGCTCCAGTACAATGTGTGCTTTCGCAAAGGAAACAAAAGCCATTTTTCACATGAAGTTGAAAAGTATAATTAAACAAATTTGCTCTACTTTTCCTCTTTTTCCAGTAAGTTTTCCTTCTCTCTTTCATTTCACTTGCTTCCTTTTCCAATTCAAAATGCCACTGCTCATGGGGTAGAGTCTTTCTATATAGGAGACACAGTAGGAAAGAGTCATGTGACCATCAGTCTCTTCCACTGCCACCCCACGCCCGAACATGCAAATTTGCTTCTTTGGTTGGGAGCTGATGTTTGCAATCTCTCTGTTCTCAAATTTAACCTCTCTCTGAAGGCACTCTCCAAAGAGAGCTATGTGTCTACCACTATTTCCATGTTCTTACTCATTCACTGAATTTTGAAGCTAAGTTTAGAGTATCTATTTAACTTTTTTCCTGGCTTTCCTACATTTGACCATATACCCTTAGTTTGGCTATGAATGGTCACTGCCATCTGTTCTTTACACAATTCGGCCTCATAAAGTTGCCTAGAAGCAGAATAATAAAGCATTTAATGCTTGTGTGAATACATTGGAGTTAAAATGCAATGAACGTGCATTGCATGCATTCCATGCCATGACTGTGTTCTAGACCCTTGATTTTTAATGCTATTTGTCTTCCAATATACATTTCCCTTTCTTTCCTAGTAATATAATCCTGGGCAATGTGTTCAGCTAAATGGATCCCAGCCTTAACTGCACAGCAAGGTAGGGTCACGTAACAGTTCTGGACAATAAGATACAAGCGGAGGTATGTATGTACCCAGAGGAAATTCTCCTTAAAAGGGAAGGGTTAGCAGAGCTCTGAATATGGACACAATAGCTGGAACTATTGAGTTTGCAAACCATAAGCTCAGAATGATGGAACAGAAAATAGGAGCAGTGATAACATTGTGGAGTTGTCATATTAACTCTGAATTCCTTTTATGTGTGGGTGGAATAAGCCTCTACAATATTTGAGCTATTTTTATTTTGTTTTTCTCGTTAAATGCAGTCAAAACCAAGCTTAACTGATACGCATACCTTGGAGGGTTTCCTGGAACCCAGAGGTGCCAGGCTTAAAATAGATTGATACAATCTACCTATGTTTCTCGGGAAGATGGACTATTATAATATTCTCAAGATCTAAAATTTAGTTTCAGGTATGATTTGACCGTATGTATGTGCTTGTCTACTCATTACAGGGCATGGCTGACTACATGATCACATTTTGGTATGCATAATATGACAGAATTGGTTTGAGTTTTGCCTTCTTTTCTCTGTATTATTGACGAAACTCACAGGGCATTCCTGGTGCAGACTGTTATACATTCTGAATGATTATCAAATCTTAATTCTATGCATGCCTGCAGTAATTCTTTAAAAAATCTCTATCACATATTGTTTTAAGAATTAAGAGCATGTTACTTTATAATAATATGATATCCCATATGTACAAAGAAATTATATACAAATAACGCACACACACTAATGTATACACCATTGATCAAGCAATGTTTGTGAACAATTCTAACACTAAAGTCACAAAGAAGGTAATATTTTTTAAAAAATTATAGTTATTCATTTGTTTCTAAGATCATGGCTTTTAATACAATTTTATTTAGAATGACTCTCTTTCCAATTAACCCTTCATAGGGCTAACATGAATTTTTAAAAGATGGTTTATATTATGTTGAAATTTGCATATTAGATTGCTTATGTGATTACTCTCACATTTATTTATATGCACAACCATTTACGTTTTCAGCGATTCTTATGAATTTTAAATAATAACTTCCCTTAAACCAAGGACTTAGTGATTATTCTTTCATGTAAAATAAATACAATTTAACTCACGGAACAATAGATTGAAAATATGCCTGATTTAAAACACTAGCTATCATTGCAAAGAACTTGAAGAAATTTGACTTGGGTGAGTTACTTAATTTTTTTAAATAGCAAGTATTGCAAGGCAAACATGCAGTCAGATGCCTGAGGAATCCTTACACACCATAAAAGAGGAAACTATATACATTCGAAGCCTAAATTATTGATAGATTCAGATAATGGGTTACCATAGACCCATGTCTTTCGAAAATTGAAGAAAACCCCCTAAAATGCTTTCTTGTGGCTTTCAAAGTTCTCACAACAGAAACTGCTTCGGAAAATGCTGGGAGAAATACTAAAATACGCACACATAACCTGTTCTAAATTTCACACTGTTGGCAGATTACCATCTACTGTGTGTGTAATTTCTGAGTGTCATTATTAAATCTTAATCATTGGGTAAACAATTTGGATACTACATAACATGATAGTCTTTTTAACATTTGCATAATAAAGCTGTTCATTTATTTGCAATAAGTGAGATGTCCTATATTCATTTCAACATTTAGTGACTTTAATAAGTGAAAATTGGATTTACATTAAAAAAAAAGCACATTTGAATTTTGCTCATCTTTTATTTCATAGCAAGAACCTAACTTCAGTGCTTGACCACCAGGGATTTGGTCAATGAAGGAAAATTACAAAAAAGAAACATGTGATATGTGAATATATTAACACTCTTCTCTTCTGACATCATTTATCATTCATTTTTAGGCACGATATAGCTGAATTCCATAAAAGAGAAAGATGAGAAAGTCCAGTAGTTAATAAAATTTGCTGATTCCCTCAAAGTAGAACAAACCACACCCATCCTTCCAATGTAATTCATGGAAAAATAGTATCTGCTGATGAAAAAACAAAGTAAGACAAAAAGGCAGTACTTCTTTGAAAGCACCTGAAGTGAAAGAGAAAAGGGTACATTTTTCTTCCTATAAATTTGTTTGCTTTCAATTAAGAGCCTGGATACCATGGTGATTATAGGAATATCTACCAAATTAGCTAGAATGCTTTTTAGTTCTCCTTTTATGATGATGGCTATTAGAGACAGGAGAAAAGTGATACAACTGAAAACTCAAGGGAAAAATAAAACCCATAAGGTTGAACCAGTGAACTAATAGTTACTGAATGCTTACTATGTGCTAGCCACAGGACTAGGCAATGACCTTCATTTCTCATTTAATTTGCTATTATTGGAAACTGTATGGCAAATTAACTATATCAGTGGAGACTTATGTCGATTTCTTAAGAGGCTCTAAGCTGGTTAGTTATTTAGTTTATCCATCTGGCACTCTTATTCAAGTCCAAGTTCCTGAACAGAGGGTGATGGGATGAGATTATGAATTTCCCAAACAGAGACAAGAGGGTGAAGAAGTCTATAGATGGGAACTAGGGTACCTATTTAACTCATAGTCATTTGGTAATTTCTTTTCAATCATTTATCTTCTTCCCAATGGCATAAACAAATTGTTGGTTCAAATCATTGTCATTTAGAGAACAAAAACCTTGGGGATTATTCAAACCACAGTTTTCTAATTTTGCAGATAATTAAACTAAGGCACAGGGAGATGACAAGAATCACATAACTGTCACTGGCAAAAATGGTATCAAAAACAACTTGAATGTCTTTCCTCTTTGTGAATTCTTGAAAGTGACAACTGTCACCTAGAAATACTGATCTATTGCCCCTTAATCTTCACGGAGGCCATGTAACATTGATCAAGAGGCCAGACTCTAAAGCCAGACTCTCTGGGTTCAAATCTCAATATTGCTACTTATTAGCTGTGTGACCTTGGGAAAGTTACTTAAATTTTTTGAGCAGCAAGTTTTTTCTATTGCATTGGTCAAAATAATAGTATCTACTTTTTTTGGGGGGGTTGTATGGATTAAATGGATTTGTATTTCTATTTCTCAAGTACTTAAAATAGGGTGCATGTGTGATGAATTTTAATTATATCCACCTTCATTCATTCATACAACAAAATTTCAGAGCTTCTGAAATGTACTAGGCATTGGAGATACAAGGCTGAAGAGGATATTCCCAGCCCTGCCATCACAGTGCTTACAGTCAAGTGGGGAGTAAAAATACGTTACCAAACTCTCACAGTAGCCAGAGACAAAATATCTAGAGCCAGACTGGTTCAATTAAATCCTGGTTCAATTAATTCCCCAGATATGAGATTTGGAGCAAATCATTTTACAGCAAAGCCTATTTTTCTTTTGTCTAAAACTGAGATAATAGTACTTTAGTACTTTCCTCATATCATTCTTCTTTCTACAAAGGATTTTGTAGTATTAAATGAGATGATACAATGCTTACTATCTGTGTCTATATTAAGCATTCAATAACATGTAGCTCTTAGTTAACTTTGATTTTTTTGTTTTTTCTTTTTGAGGTACCGGGGTCCAGGGATTGAGCCCAGGACCTCATATGTAGGAAGCTGGTGCTCAACCACTGAACTATGCTGGCTTCCCTGAGTTGGGTTTATCATTTATTTTGTTTTTGTTTTTGTTTTTTCAGGAGGCACTGGGAACCAAACCTGGGACCTCCCATGTGGGAGGCGGGCGCTCAACTGCTTGAGCCACATCTACCCCCTAACTTTGATTTCTAATAGTTCTCAGGAAGTCAAGTTTTAAAAGATATAATCCTCATTTTTTTATATTTAATATATATTTAATGCATATTAAATAATTTACCTTTATGAAAATCCAGCGTTGGGAGTGGATGTAGTTAGAATGGTGGTTGTAATTATATTAGGATCAGTGTGACCTGCTGTATCAGAGACCTCAAATAGATTGATTTGAATAAAATAGAAGTATGTGGTATCTCATGCAA
This sequence comes from Cabassous unicinctus, assembly GCA_029593785.1. Taxonomy (NCBI): domain Eukaryota; kingdom Metazoa; phylum Chordata; class Mammalia; order Cingulata; family Chlamyphoridae; genus Cabassous; species Cabassous unicinctus. The sequence continues at coordinate 33,882 of JAQZBX010009957.1, forward strand.
CAATCCAGATATGAGTATCCCCATAACTGACAATCTCATTTTTTAAGTTCTTAAAACCTTAGTGTTTTCAAGTTACAAATCTACTAGACTTTTAAAGTACAACAGAATGCTTTTTCACTATACAAAGAAACAAACAAATGAAATTCCACCCTAGATAACTCTTAAAGAAGAGAGAATTTGCATTTTTCAGTTCTTCCTCCTCTTTATCCCTCATACTACCTTAAAGTATTTCCTTGTACTTAAGGGATAGTTTGGTCTTTAAGCTGATAGTCAAAAACTAAACAGATTTTCACTCTTGTTTTCCCTTCCTGATCACAAAACCTAGACACATCACGTTAATTCTCAGCATCTTCAGATGCTAACCAGGCTCTCTAGCTCCAGTAACCTCCAGGAGGATGCTATCCACCCATCATCCTTAACCAGAGATTACCGCAACATAGACCTAGTATGTTGCTTTCTGTCAGTCCTAACTCTCTAGCCCTCTGGTCATACCATTCCCTAGACATAAAATGGGTGTTATTATAAGCATCTCTTTGTTCATACTTATGCCTGGAATGCCCTTCTTGAATTATCTATATTCTGTCAAGAAACAAGTTTTTATGTATGTCATCCCTAAGAAACCAATGGTATTTCCATTAGCATTTCCAAAGTCATAATTAACAACAGACTCGTATAAACCCACAATCTGTGACAGTCATTTTGCTAAGCACAAAGGCTAGAGATAAATAAGAGATGGACTTTGCCTTCAAGCAGTCCATATTCTAATAGAAGCAGCAGATGTTTTGAGCTAGAGTTAATTCAATGTGAAAAGTGCTACAGCAGCAGAATGAACAAAACACCATGAGAAGACAAATGAAAAAGATATTAATTCTGATTAGAGAAAGCCTCACAGACAACGTGGACTTTGGACAAGGTATTCTATTTTTAAAAAATTATTTATGTGTTTGTGTATAAAACGAGGATTTTCAGAATATGCATTCCCAGGGAAGTCTGTATTCATAGGAAAGGAATCTCTGGTAAAGGCCATTAAAATCTGTATTTGAGAGAAAAACTAGTTGTCTGGTGATACCAGCAATACCACTATTATCATTATCATGAAAACTCCACAACATGATAATTCATCAACATTGAGTTCTGGGGAATAGGGGAAATCCTCACTTCAACTCATATTGAGCATTTTGTAATCTCCCCAAATTGTTATTCTCTCCAATTGTGAAATCATCCCAAATAATCACTGAATAAGAAATATGAGTGCAAATATGTTCTAGCATACAGAAAACATCCACACACACATACATTTGGAAATCAGTTTTTGACATGGTGGATTTCTCACTGCATACAGAACATTTGCTAGACACTGGGGAACCAGGTTGTGCCCTTTCTTCAAGAGTATACAAAGTATATAGACCAAAAGGAACAAAGAAATATGGATCTTGGGTTAATAAGAAATTACTTTTAGATTGTTTTTATATGAAACTTACATGGCAAGTTTTAACGGTATTCAAATGTTTTGCTACTATACTCATAAAACTGCTTCTGTATAAAAACTGGAAAATATAGACTACCACAGAAAGGTCACAATTTACATCAAGTTTTATATATATATATTTTAGGAGGTACCGGGAATTAAACCCAGGACCTTGTACATGGGAAGCAGATGCTCAACCACTGAGGTACATCCGCTCCAAAGTTACACTATTTTTTAATGGACTATGTTCTAACCTTTTCCTCCCTATGGTTGCAACTATGTAAGCAAAAATAAATAACCTATATTTTGAAGTTTTAAAACTTCATTAATTGCTATGTGCTATTTCATAAGTGTATGAAAGTTACACTCCCATAAACATAAATTATGCTGAAGTGCTAATATGCTTTGGAAATCTTCTACTGAAATCTATTAGTCATCCAAAACAATTTCAGTTCAGTGTCACTGCTATGTTTTCAGATATTATGAATCCTGTTTCCCTTTAATTACTGAAAAGTACAGGGCCACTTTTAAAAGCAAAAACTCCCCTGACATCGTCACATCACCAATAATGAAAGAGCAGCTGGGAATTTAGCTGCTGTGACAGATGTTCAAAATCAGGATGGCAGCTTCCTCACGCACTAAGTCCTCATTTAAGCATGTGATGATAAGTAGCAGGAGCTTAACAACTCAGGGATCCTGCTGAATTTACACCCAGCCACTAAACCACTGACAGGAGTGAAAGGAACATGTTTTCACTGTAACATCGCAATCATTAGTTGTGGGTCTTTTCCTTCCACATTGTCAGAAGAAAATAAAGTGAAACTATGAAGGGAAGAGCATGGGACATTATATTGAGAAACAGTGCAGACTCTAGAGGCACGCAGGCTGCGTTTGAGTACTGGTCTCAACTTTTCTTAGCCAGTGACTTGTGGGCTGCAGGCCTCAGTATCCCATCTATAAAATGAGGAAAATAAAAGTACCTCCCTCATAAGACAGTAGTGAAGATTAACATTTAGAACATTTCCTGGCCACATAGTAAGCATGATGAGAGATGCTTTCTATTTTTAATATTATGAGGAATTTAGCTACAGAAGTGAGTATGGATAATATGAAAACTCTCCTCAGAAATGTTTTCTCACAGTATGGAAATGCTTATAAACAGAGAAGATACTGTGCTTATGAGGAGAGGCAGTGTTCAGAATTTATGGAAGGTTCAAGACACACATTTTCTATTCAGACATCTATTCTTCTCTTTTCTTTTCACCTGATAAAGGGAAACACTGGTACTTAAAGAACAAGATCACATAATTGCCAGGATCACAGGCAATTGAATATTGGAATAATTATGGTTATACAATGATACAGAGTGAAACCATGATTGTCAGTTCCAAATTCTAGATGGTCCACATTATAGTGCCTAAGAATATACTCCATGGATAATGTCACACACACATAGACACAGACACAAAAAGCCATTTTTTTCATAATAGAAATAATATGCTCTTTAGATGGAAATTTGGCAAATATAGTCAAGTGCAAAGAAAAATAAATAACCTATAATCCAGAAAGGTCCATTGTTAAGATTTGGTATATTTCCTTCCAATAACTTTCTTATGCCTACTTAGAGTTAGAAAATTTTTTAAAAAGTTTAGAGTTTTGTTTTTATAAACTTGTATCATAAATATTTAATTATATAATCGAATTATCTTATAAATTATAATTTCACTGATTAAATGGGATGTGATTTTGGCAAGAGACAGACCACAAATATGAAACTGATACTCCTCTGAGACACTTAAACTTTGTTTCCAGTATTTTGCTATTTAATACTATGATAAATATGAGGGTATAATCATTGTGTGCATCTTTATTTCAATTTCTATAAACTGGTTCTATGGAAATGTTGGCTCAAAAAGTGTGAACAGATTTTTAAGGCTCTTAATATACAGTGTCAATTTGTACTCTAACAAAATTTTTATCATCAGTATATGAAAGTTGTTATTTTGAAACTTTTACCATGCACCAATTATTACTATTTTGAAGAAAACATTTTATAATATGATGGGTAAAATATATTGATAATGAAATAAATGCAAATGAAAACAATAAAGTTGAAGAAAGTGAATGTTTCACATAGGTTCAGGTTCCATGATTCAATTTCACTAAAATAGATGTTCCATACCTTTCTTTCCTATCATATTAAGGAATGGCTTCCAGTCCAAAGACCCCTGGCTAACAATGGCTCAACCGTAGTCCCATCAACAGCCAAAACCATCTTTGTCACCATTTCAGACCGTTGATACAAAAGCAATACAAATGAGCAAATATTTATAAGCACTCATGAGCTAGGAATAGAAAGAAGGAAAGAAGAATATAAGTGAAAATAAATGAAGTTAAATTTAAAAGAAATATGCAATATAACTAAACCTATATTAAGTACATTAAAGCAAAAGTAACATCAAGTGCAAATTAAGCTCCACAAAGGCAAGAGTCACTTCTATATTTTTCTCTGTTGCATGCAAGCCTTTGTTGCATAAGTGCTGAATAAATATTTATTGAATGACTATTGAAATTTAATGCAAATGGAGAGACTAGACCAGTTAGAAATGGCATGAAATTTTAGCTAGATTTAAAAATTTTCTGTTTGAATAGAGACAGTTTAGCTCCCTTCTCTTTCCTAGACTCTTTCTCACACTTGAATCCTCTAAATTGCATGGTTTAGGTGCCATAGAATTTTTATCTTGTCATAATTATTTCTTTCTTTGTAAAAGGTGATGACTGACTATACCCCTGGTTCTCAAACTTTGGTCAGAGACCAACATCACTAGCATCACCCAGGAACTTGTAGAAATACAAATTCTTAAGCACCGTATCAGATTTACTGAACAAAAACTCTGTGATTGAGTCCAAGCAATCTGTATTTTTAAAATGTTCTCCAGATGATTTGGGGGCATGCTAAAGTTTCAGAACCATTGATACAACATTGAGCAATTCCCCTTTCAATGTACTTAATACAAACTACACATACACACACACATTGGTTTAATCCATTATTTAGGATATCTTACTTTACCCTAGAAGGTAAAGTCAAGAAACTTTCAGTTCTAGATTCACTATCTCATAATTTACAGATTAGTGTTCCCCACTTTAAAAACCAACTATGCATTGAATATCTCAACTCCCAATAGAGTGCTTGCTTTTTCACATTACAAAATAACTGTTTCTTTTTAACAGAAGAATTATAGCATTTCATTAAATAATTTGTTTTATTGCCTTAGAACTTACTTAGTATTACAATTACCTTGGTGAGTGACTTTTTGCAACTGAACTATTTAGTAAAAATTAGTATATGTGTATATTTCAATATTGCCAGGACAAAGTCAAATAATATAAAATATTACTACAGTACTCCAATAATTAGTATAATGCTAAATGCTCAAAATACTGTTTTGTCACTCAGTTTGTCTCTATAACCAAAAAATAAAATAAAATCCCTATGTATGATTCCTTAGCATGGTCTCTGCCAATCATGATGATGACTGGCAGAAGCCATCAGTATCATTTTGACTGCATAATAGTCACATTAGCTGGTACATATAGACTCAGTGTCCATTTCAATACCTGCAAAATAATTATGATAATATTAGTTTCCTGTTCTCCCTGACAAAGTCATTTTTAGATCCAGTCAACCAAATCCTCTGGGCTCCATGGAGACGTGTGCCACATAAATACATAGCATTATTTTTACTCTTTTCATATTATTGTGGGGATTGTTAAATGGAGGAGCAAAGTATTAAATATTAATAGGTTTTATGCAGTGCAAGCCGTTTTACACCTTGGTTAACAGCAATGCACCAAATTGAAAACCAACTTCTACCTTATAGCTCTTACTTTATAGTTCTGAATTCCTACCCAGTCATTCTACAGATAGATGCCTCTCTTTTTAAAAGATCAAACATACGCACACATCTAAAGCAGCTAAATTTGGGATCGATTACAAAAATGTCAAAGGTTTAGGGATGCCCCTAAGACAGTGTTATTTTAAAAACTAGCCCTCTGTCCAAATAAGAAGACAGGAAATAAACTAAAATTGCCATGAAGAATGATCAAACACCTCTTGCCTCACTATAATATATCAGCAACAAGTAACCTTCATCTTATTACTGCTTAAAAGTGAGAGCCATATTTAGGATTCTTTCTTAGACGATGGTTATCTCTGTGGCTATTAGTAAATGGTGGCAAGTAGTGGTTATATGCATGGGTGTTGTCAAGGTTTTAGACTACACGCACCACTATCCAGCTGTACTGTTTTGGGTGAGTAACCTGACTTATCTGAATCTCAATTTTCTCACACATGAAGTAGGAATTAAGAAGTAGGACTTCTTAAGATTGTTTTGAGCTTTAAATTATACATAGCATATTTAATATGATTATACATATTGAATATAAAATATAATAATTTTGGTATACTATCTGGTACATAGTAAGTGTGCAATGAAAGCTAGCTATATTAAAACATATTCTTAATTCAATGTCATCATAAATCTATATTTCAAATAAACTCCTTTGACTTACTTCTACCCTATTTTATTTTATTTCTAATTTACATATTCCTTCAAGTCAACTTCCTTTGAAATTAATAAGACTGTCTGATATTAATCCATGCTTTAATTTCTTTTAAAATATCAGTATACAGAGTGTTTCCTTATCTAAAGGGCTACTGCTCACAAAACCTTGGAAGCATTTGGCAGTAGGTTTAGAGGATTTGAGTGTGGGTACTTGTATCTAAGTGAATTTGAAAATAAAAAGTAATTTCAATTATTAGAAGTTATTATTTCTTCTGCTTTGCAGCTTTTGGCAGAGAAAATCGAGAACTACTACATTTAAAGGCTTTGTAGTCCTGCAAAGGTGACTTACACGCCCCAATGTATTGCAAATGATTCCATAATATGTAAAGTTTCACCAATTGTGTACGCAATTACATATCCATCTGCATTTTATTTCTTCCTTGTATTATTTTCAGAAAAACTGACTATCTCAAAGATTAATGAAATTAGAAATTTGAGTTGAGATGATAATAAAAGCAGTTGCACATATCACTTTTAACTGAAATGCCAGTGTAGGAATTTTGGGATACCTGAGTCACACAGACGTTAAATATATCAACTTACTTTATATAGATTACTTGTCCCAGACAACTGACTCTTACATATAGATTAGTATAATAAAGTTTTATTTATGGATCAGAAAGACCAAAATGTTTGGCTCAAAGTAGTCATAACCATGATGTAAGTATATTTAAGGAAATTGTAGAAGTGTAATTATTGATTTCACAATGTTTGAGTCATAGGATTGTAGATTCTATCATTTTGAAGGCAATTTAGAGTTGTCTAATTCTACTTTTATATGATAAAAGCACCTTCTCTACAGTATTTTATTTAGAACCTGGTTGCCTAGTAATAAAAACAGGTATCACTTTTGAGCAATTTATACATGGCAGGGACTGCATTAAGCCCTTAACATGGCATCTCCTTTAATTCTACATGCACCCTGTGAGGAAGGTCCTATTTTCATTCCCACTGAGGCTCTGAGAGGTTTAGGAGCACAATAGGAGCTATGCGGGTAAATTAGGGCGAAGCCAGGCCCTCATACAAACAGTGCTGGTGATGGAAATCTCACAACTGCAGGAAGTAATAGTTAATTCTTATTAATATGGTCTTCCTTATATTGAGACGCAATCAACACTCTATCACTTTTCACCCTTTGGTGTTCTGAACTCTGAAATTTTATAGATAATTATATTAATCTGAAGTTGTAAAAACAATTATAATAATCCTTGGTAACTCGTCAACACTTAATATGTAAATAGCATGTTCCATTTATTTCCTCAGACAAACTATTCTCAATTTCTTCAATAGTTTTGCATCACATGATTTCTAGACCATTCACCATTCTTGTTGCCCTTTTCTGAATGTTCCTCTTAAACGCAGAGTCAAGGGGAATACAGGATCCTTAATAAGTACAGTGGACATCACATATATTAGCTCTTTTCTTTCAAACAAGCCATTTAGGGTAGGCCAGTTAATCACTATTTTGGGGGAGGCAAAGTCACAATGTTAATTTGTATGATGCTTGTAATTAACTACATTTCTAGGTGCTCTATTTATATACCAATTCTTGATAAGTCAGGCCTCACTTCTCTTATATTTATGTAGTTACCTTTTTGAACCTAAGTTTATATATTATATTCATGACTCTTAAATCTCTTCTTCTTAGGTCAACTCTTCATTTTCCTTTTAGAATCATAACTTAATCAGAATTATGTCCCCCACACCCAGTGGACTAAAAACCATGTAGACTAATTCTTCCCAATATTTTGTTAACCACAAATATGATTATATCCTCATTCAAATAACTTATTTTTAAAAAGAAAATATGCTGCCTAGAATACACCTAAAGACACATCTCTTTGTTTGTCGTTTATAGCACTCTACCAGACCCACTGCTACCCCTCCCCATATTACCAATCTATCACTACCAAATCAATAGATTTTACATACAGTTTAATCATATACATCTTCACTCACAACTCTTTTTTTCCATTTTTTTTTCAATAAATGACACCAAATGCCCTGATAAAATCGATAAAGAGTAGTATTACCCTTATCTCCCAGCTTATCAACCCATCCTAAAGTATCTAGATTTATTCTTTGTAATTATTTTCTAGTTTTTTATTAACCAACTGTCTAATAACAGTTTAGAATTTTTGTTGGATAATGACGTTAAGCTCTGAAACATATCTGTTTTCATTTTTTTCATTTTGGGCATTGGGACCATTGCTTTAGAGGCACATCTAAAGCTAAGAGCATGCGTTTTGGGATCAAAATTATGTGCATCTGAAGTCTGTAAAATCACTTATGGCTGTCTGAATAGACCAGATAGTTAACCTCTCAAGCTTCAGGTTTTCTCATCTATAAAAGGTGACAATAATAGCACATATCCTCAAAGTTTAGTCATGAAAATTAAATGTAATAAATTATAATGGCACAAGATCCTGCATGATATATATTAGCATTATTATTACCTGAAAGTATTCTGGCTCCAGCTCATCGAGGTAACTAACCAATGTCCCTTAAATAAATCTGTTAGTTCTTTCAATTCCTTAAATTATGATATATGTGGACCTAGAGACCCAAACTCATTTAACATGGCAAAATCTTTACCTAATATCTTCCTACCCCCTTTAACATCATCATTCTTTTCAAGCACTGTAGGAACATATATTTTCTTCCCTTAGATAAATGTCCCTTTTATTATGGTAAGCCTTCCTAACATGTCTTTTATAACCCTTCTATATTTTTTCCAAGATAAGTTCCTCCTTTCTTCTTGATCACAGCCATTTCTTTGTAGAGATCACTCATTTTTCAGAAGCTAGATGCACCATATTTTCTCTGCCATGGATCATAAGTATGTCTTCTAAAATTTTAAACTCTTCTTATAACTTATTTTGACCATACCCAGCAATTTAAGGAAAGGGATATTATAAATTTTAAAATAATCTATATTTTTCTTCAATTAAAATTCTTGGTACTTCTACCAGACCCTACTCATCAATCAGAACTAAGCCCCCATATCCAGTTCCCCTTTAGTAGTTGAGAGGATTGGCTCTGTAGCTGCACTACCTAGGGTAAAACCCCTGCTTGGCCACTTACTAGCTGTCTGGCCCTGGACAAGTTACTTAAGTGCTCTGTGCCTCAGTTTCCTCATCTATAAAATGGGAAGAGTTGTAGTGCCAACTTCACAGGGTCATTGTGAAGATTAAATGAATCAATTCCTTTATCTTATAAAGTGTCTAAAGTGGTGCTAAATACATAGCAGCTCTTTATTATTATTTATCATATATACTTGAAAGCATCAAGGAGTCAAAGCATCATGCGTAAGAATCTTTACTTTTGGTAAAGCTAAAGGACCATTTCCACTGGACTGAAATCTCCATAAGTACACTTACCATTGCTGGATGCCCATAGTAAAGGCTCAATAAACATTCATTGAAAAATATTAATGCGTACCTGAATAGGTGACACTTTCATCCCTATTCTGTCTTATATCTTACTGGGATCTGTGTTCATAAAAAGACATCAACACCCTCCAACTGGGCAGTTAATATACTGTTCCTCTCTTCTTTTATATTAAATGCTAGGCTATATTATGCTACATATGCTTCCAAATCCATAGATTTCCATGAAGATATATATCTTCTTGAGGTACAGGGTCACCTCCTCTGGCATTTTGTTTCTTTTGGACTAATTGAATTCTTATGTAACCTCTGGGTGGACCCAAAGGGCTTTCCTCTGAAGGCTTATATAGTTTAACTTCACAATTATAGGTAGGCCAGAAAATAAGATTCATTATAGCCCCATATCTCCTCCCTGTTACATATTTATCAGGTTAAGATCTTATATTAAAAATCTATACCTATGAAACTATTTTTCCTGAAATGTTTGTTTTGTTTGTTTTATATGCATAACTTCAGATCCTAATAGTCCCTCTGGCTGCAGTACTTCTTCCCTAACCTGATTTTGAAAGTTTAAAAATATTTTTACAATTATAATTTTATTCTACTTTTAAGCAGTTCATTATGATATTACTATTACTCAAATTACATTTAATTGCCACCCCAGTCCCATGTTTAAGAGGTATCACATAAAGTCATTACCTGTGTGTAAAGGTAGTTACACTGTGGGATTTGTAAGAGTAAATTCTTTAGAACTTTTTGTCAAAAGGAAACTGAATCATTGATCTTTTCCTATATTATAAGCTCAGCTGAATCTGTGGTAGGAAATCTACTTTTCCTAACTATTTTGGAAATGAGAAAATTCTTACAAATGGCACTGTCCTTTCTTCCTGTTTGACAAACTGAGGCTGCAACTAGAATTTAGTAACATTATGTTATTTTCCATTTAAAATTTGATATTATTTAAACAAAGAGAAGTTCATTTGGGAATCATGGGATGTATGTATAGATTATTAAGTAATGCATATCATTTTCCCTTAATTAATAAATAAGAGTATTAAAATGATAAATTTTATTTTAATTATTGATATAGGCATACAGATGATTTTACTAGATGTTTAATTAATTTATTAATAAGTTGTTCTCTTCATAACATTTTCACTTGAAATAAAAATATAAAAGACAATGAAATTAAAACACAAATATCGATTAGCTGCAAAAAATATTAACAACACAAGTGGAAGAATGTAATTAGTTTTTAAAAGAATATAGCATATTAATATAGTGTTCTAAGAAATTTGTAAATAATCAACTTAAACGTAAAATACTTTTCTAGTATCACCTGAGTGGTAAGGTTTTTCCTCCTTTGGGGAGGAAAATTCTTGCTTCCAACAGATATTCCATAATTTAGAGTTAAGGATGATAATAGATTACAAATGAAAAGTAAAATAGATTTTCTTTCCAATCATCCATCCATCTAGCTCTTCACTTCAGTTATCCATACATATAGCAGTGGTGTTGAGACAAGGTTGTAGCATTGGACAGAAGAAAGGACTTGGAGTTAAGAAGCCTGTATACACATTCTTGTTCTGTCACTTGCTTCTTATTTAACTTTAGTGTTCCATTTCTTTATAAAACAACCTCACTGGAGTGTGAATATTACATAAAGTAATAGATATCCAAGTGTCTAGCACTGTAGTTATTTACTGATGGTTGTTAGTGGACATGGTTAAGAATTACAAAATAGAGATTTGTTCATTTCAGTTATCAACAGGCTGAAAATCTCATTTTGAATTTTTATTACATTTCGTTAATGATGTCCTTCATGATTTCTTTTGTACCTAATGCTTTCAAATACAAGTCTTATTATTGTCAAATGATACACCAATTGGTAGCATGGTGGGCATTATGTACTTCTTTTTTTCCTTAAATATTTAGCTCATTGTTGGGTGTACTGAAGTGTTCAATAAATGCTATAAAATATCTAAGAATATATATAAAATTAACATAAAATGAAAAAATACAAGTTTAGGGTTTGAAATAAATGGTCATAAAATTTGAAAATGGAGAAGACTTTTCAGTTCTTTGTTGACACCTATAAGTTGTAACTCTGGCTAGTATCTTAATAATAGGACCATTTTATCTTTGTTGTTTGAATGAGAAAAAATACCCCAAGTACTAGGTATGATGTAACTGAGAGACACAGACAAGAATAATTAAAAGGAACATCATAAAAATAGACATGTCAATCATTTTATATGGTAACTCTCCCTGACTTTTTTTATCCACAAGAACTTTTGAAAGATTTCTGTAGCGTAACCACCTATCAAAAAACAAAGCAAGGGAAGCGGGTGTGGCTCAGTGGATAGAGCCCCCGTTTACCATATGGGAGGCC
>JAQZBX010009958.1:0-45102 GCA_029593785.1 Cabassous unicinctus
ATATATATATAGGGAGATCATTAATGATGTTAAAAGATTCATTTATGGGTAAAAATGGTGAATTTTGTACAAGAAAGCCTGAGGACTGAAAACTGGACTTCAGTTTGACTTTGAAGGGAGGAACAGGAAGGCAGGAAGTAAAATGAAGAGGTTCAGAGGAGGTTTCATGGCTTAGTCTTCTTCTTCATCTTTTGCTGCCTAGTGGATTAACTGAGTGAAAACCCAATAAGACAGCTGGCACCTGAGTTTTTGAGAATGCAACCACAGAATAGTAGGTAAATGTACTTTCTTCTATAATGGCACCTCTATTGTCTTTCGGTGGGAAGGTTTCTCATATTATTCTGGATCTTTGTGCTAATGGTCTTTTTCTGCTGTGCAGAAGTAAAATCACAGGATCCACAAGGGGCCCTCCTTGGCCATTGATGCAACTAGTTATCCCTTGGTTTCATGTTGTATTATGATCAGGTTTGTACTTATTTTGTAATTCCTGAGTTTGGAGCCAGTGAAGTGTAAAGCATTCTAACAACCAAGAATCCATATAGAACTAAGATTTGGGGTGGCAGAGAAGGAAAAAAACAAAACTAGGATTCCCAATCCTATTCACAGCCAGTCTGTCCCTTTAGTAGGAAAAAGCCTGAATATAATTTAAAAAGCTGAAAAGTTTGATTTGCTTAATGTGTTTAGTCAGTAAGGTGGCACCATGGTCCCTGTGGTTCCAGATCAATAACCACATGAAAGAAGATGTGTTACTGATGCCATAGATCCTTCCTTCAGAGCCCAATAAGTATTCTAGGGCTCTGCAGCCATCTAACACCCTGGCCTCTAAACAACAATGGGATTAGGCAAGCCATCCAGGCACGGGACCAACTGTTTAATTTATTGGGATAATTCTGAGACATGGCTACCTGTTTTTCTTTTTATTTCTAGGTAATATTTTGTATATCTATTACTCATTCTGTCCCCAAAATAGTGAAGTTAGGGTCTTAGTATCAGAAGGACTATTTTGACAGCTCACTTGTGGCACTGGAGAGTTGTGGCTAGCATGGATTGTGGAGGCAAGTGCTTGAGGTTTCTGCATCTGAGTAAATAAGTACTGCAATTTTCACCAAACCCAAGTTTAGGAAATATTGTCCAGGGTAGCACCTGGATAAGAGTTTCAGGGGTGAAGGCTTTTCATTCTGTTACAAGCCAACCTGGCTCCCTCTGCTGCCTATAATCCCTGTGTACCTATGAAATTCAGTTTGAATGGTTTCAAGAAACTTCAGGTGTTGTTAAAGCAATGATATAAATTTATAATTGTGAAATTGGCATGATAAATGATTTTACTAACCATCTTTATTTGCTTGAGGTTCCATTTTATCCCGGGAGTTATAAAGAAGAAACAGAGGTTAACTGAAGTGAGCTGACAAACCAAAAATCCTTTGCAGTGCTGATAAAATCCCCTGCCCCAGCCTAAGTAGAACTGTAACAAAGAGTCAAGGTGACACCAGCAAGGCTTGCTGATCTTCACAGATAGCCACAACCTTATATCAATAGCCTGCTTGCTAATAATCGAACTGGGCCTCAAAGACACCATGCCCAAACAGCCCCATAGCCTTGTAATGTACAGAAAGCATGGAAATTACATGCCACGTATAAACCATGTTGCCCTTACCCCTCCCCTTTCCACCATACCTTCCCTTTGTCTCAAGCAGCCATATAAGCTGCTCCCCAAACTCAAAATTTTGAGCAGAAACCTCTTTTGATGCTGCTCCTGCATTAATACAACTTTAGCTCAATAAACTTGCTCTGCACTCCCTTTATAAATCTGCTTTATTTTCAGTACAACATAATCAAGGAAACTTACATATCATGTCTTATATTTGGCAGCTTGGTCAAATAAATTTCTTAAAGGGTAATCCTGCCAATTGCCTAAAAGCCATGGTCTTTTTTCATGAAGTTACTGCTGGATGAGGGGGACCATTACAATAATGGGAAAAGGATATTCTTGGGAGGAACAACCAGGAGAGAAACATCTTTTCACAAAACTCAGTCCATTGTAAGACATTTTTGGCTATTCTGGGCCCCCAACCCTTCCAAATAAATTTGATTATTGGCTTTTTGATTTCTGCAAAAAAAGGTATTGGGATTTTTATTGGGGATGTGTTGAATAGATAAATCAGTTTGGGTAGAATTGACATGTTAATGATATTTAGTCTTCTAATCCATGAACATGGAATGCCCTACCATTTATTTAAGTCTTCTTTGGTTTCTTTAATAATGTTTTGTAGTTTTCTGAGTATAGGTCCTTTATGTACTTGATTAAGTTTATTACTAAATATTTGATTTTTTTAGTTGCTATAATAAATGAAAATTTTTTTCTGATTTTCTCCTCCTATTGCACATCAGTAGTGTATAGAAATGTTACTGATTTTTGCATATTAATCTTGTATACTGCCACTTTGCTGAAATTGTCTACTAATTCTAGTAGCTGTTGTGGAATTTTATCCCTCTCTTTGTGCATACAAGGCACACATGCAAATACTTGGTTTATTTATTTATGTACAACACAAACACTTAGATATACACATATACACACATATAGTATAAATATATATATAATTTCCTCACATAGTTGTTCAGTGTCAGTTCTACCTAATGCTCTGTAAAATGGGTTTTAAAGTATAATTATCAAGAACAGTCCTGAGCCTTCATACTTTGAGGAGGACCACAGAATTGGTCTCTGGGTCAACCTCACAAGTGGCTTAGCTCTGGCATTTTAATGTTCATTCACTTACATTCATTGTATCCTGTACATTATGTACACACTGCTGGTCCTGTTGTGGAAAACACAAGTATATTTGGAATAATCTGCCCTTCTTTATTTCCATTCCATTCTAAAAAATCCTGACATTTGTGGATATAAAATCATAGCTGGCATCCTACTCTGCCTTTCCTCTGACCTGGGGACCTGCAGACACCATGGTTTTGCCACCATCTCTCTAGCTTCTTTCTGGGGACTTGCAGTCTCCCAAGGTTAAGAGCACATCCTCCACACCTCTCAAATCCCCACCTCCTTCCTCAGCCTCACATAACAAAGTCAGAGAGGAAAGATCCATAAGTAGAAGAATATGCACAAGAATAAGCACACAGAAAATGCATTTGCAGTAGGAGAAAATAAAGCCTACACACAGAGTAAATTGGAGGCACGAGAGAAAAGCAGACACAAAGACAAATAGAGGTAGGACTTCTGGGAAAATAATGGACAAGAAAGACATGGGACTCTCTTCTCTCACAGAAAGATAGCTAGAGGACAGGCAGAAATGAACTAGAAAAAATCTTCTAGAGTTTAGGATACCAGGCAAAGGCTGGACTCTGACCTGAAGAGAAAGGGACAAGGAAAAGAATCTAGGATGGCAAAACTGTGAGTTAAAACCAGCAGCTGCTACAGCCAGCACCCTCCCCCAACTAAAGACACTTTAGAATCTCAGGACTCTGGGCCAGCTACAAACCAAGGAAGCTCCAGGTATTCACCTCCACAGGAAAGGGGAGAGAGAGGGACACAGCCTAAGGCTGACTCAGATCTTGACCCACAAATTTGGAATGTTGGGTCCCACAAACCCTTTCACGCTGGGTGGGGCTGCACCATCATTTGTCCTGGGAGTCAGCTAGGGACTAGAGAGATCTGGGGCTAAAGAGCTCTGACCCTCTCAATCTCTCTCTTTACTAAGTGGGACTGATTGTTGAGGACTTACCTCCCCAGGAAAGGGCAGAAGGAGGGACTCAGTCTAAGATTAACTCAGTCTTTGACTCATAAATCTGGTCTGCTCTGTCCCACAAGCCCTTCCAGGCCACTTAGGGCCATGCCATTGTTTGCCTTGAGAGCAAGGTTGGGACTAAAAAGAGCCAGGACTAAAGGAATTGAACCTCCCAATTTCCCTTTCTACTAACTGGGACTGATTGTTGAGGACACAGAGGGGAGTGGAAATATTTCCTACCAGGAATTGAAAGGGGGCTGCCAGCAAAGGCTGGAGAAGTGTCTGTGAGAAAGTTTGAATTACAAGGCTCTTAGCATCCAGGCAGGAACCTCTATCACATTGATCTTGTCCATGTTACATCAAATGCACTCTGACCAGGCATTGGACTGAGAGGGCTGCCAAAGAGTGCCATCTGCTGGCAGACCAAGTAAGTGCATGTGAAAATCACTGCCAAAGTAAATATTCCTTCTAATAGCAGGGCTCCTGAGGGCTCTGGAGACATCTAGACACTATAGACAGGACATACAGCTCAGGAGTTAGGTGTCCTGCTAGTGGGCCCTAGTTTGGAATTTATGCTCCCCTGTGTGACAGAGTTGGACTCAGTGATGGTTTCACTACATATGGCTCTTCTGCCCCTTCTATTTGAACATATAGTTAGTACTAGAGTTGATAGGTGTATGTCCAAGAAATTTAAATCTTTGGGCTGTCCATGTACCAGTTGGACACAGAATCTCAACAGAGTTTCAATGCCTACTCTCTAGTTCATTGCACTCACCCAGGACAATTAGCAAGGAGACGATGATTGACAACAACCATCTCAAGGAACAGAGACAGTCTGCAACTGCAAGCAAGATAGTCCCATTCATCTGCCCCATGAGATTGAAACCCCCTCTCAAATAGAAGTGGAGTGGCCATCACCATCCCAGAATCCTCAGGATTTGGGAATGAATGATGGACTAGAGCAGACTTACTTTATTCTACTATAGACTTATTCTGCTTCTAACAATGGAAGAATTCTTATCATTGATGTGGATGCAGTGACCAGTGGAGGTTCTGGGGTGGGGAAGAAGTAACAATAGCTGTGATATGGGGGGATTTTTGGGACTTGGGAATTGTCCTGAATGACATTGCAATGACAGTTACAGGCCATTGTGTATCTTGTAACAAATTACAAAAGTGTGTGGGAGAGAGGGTAAACTACAAAGTAAACTATAATCCATGCTTAATGGCATTACTTCAAGATATGTTTATCAATTGTGGCAAATATACCACACTAAGGAAGAATGTTGTTGATGTGGGAAAATGTGGGATATGTGGGGCATATCAGAATCTCCTATATTTTTATGTAACATTTATGTAATCTAAGTTTCTTTAAAAAAATTAAAAAGGTATATTTGTAAAAAGCAAATAAGTAAGAGAGGCTTTTCCGGCCACTATATTCCTCCCTCCCCAAGTCCCTAAGAAGTGAGTCTGCAACCCATTACTGGGTCCAGATTCCAGTTTTGAGCAACTAACAGGGACAATCCTAACAATCCAGGTTGAACTAAGAATCAAGGAGCCGCAGTAACACACAGACTCCTGCCACTAAATCTCTATGAAAGAGAGAGAAATTGAGCATCTGTGTAAACTACCATCCTAATCAGATGCCTAGACAGCAGCAAAAATTATGAGCAATACTAAGAAAATGGAAGACATGGCTCAAGAAAAGATATATATCAAAGCCCCAGAAAAGATGCAAGATTTGAGATAACTAATTAATGAGATATACAAAAATTTCCAAAATCAAATTAATGAGTTAAGACAATTATGGCTAAAGAGATAAACAACATCAAGATGACATTGAGTGAGCACAAAGGAGAGTTTGAAATCCAGAATAGAAAAGTAACAGACCTCATGGGAATGAAAGACACAATAGGTGAGATAAAAAACACATGACAGGTATTAAACACCAGACTTGAAATGATAGAAGAAATAATCAGTGATACCAAAGACAGGACAGCTGAAAATGAAGAGAGAAAAGAACAGAGAGAGAAAGGAATGGAAAAAATTGAGCAGGGGCTCAGAGAGTTGTATGACGGCATGAAATGGTACAACATGTGTGTCATGGGATTTCCAGAAGGAGAAGAGAAGGGAAAAGGCACAGAAAGCATATCTGAGGAAATAATAGCTGAAAATTTCCCAACTCTCATGAAAGAATGATCTCATATGTCCAAGAAGCATACTGTAAACCAATCAGAATTAACCCACATAGACTTGCTCCAAGAAGCATACTACTCAGAATGTCAAATAGTAAAGATAAAAAGAAAATTCTGAGAGCACCGAGGGAGAAGCAAACCATCACATACAAGGGATGTCCTCTAAGATTTAGTGTGGATTTCTCAGCAGAAACCACAGAGGTGAGAAGACAGTGGTATGAAACAATTAGTCTATTGAAAGAGAAAAACTGCCAGCCAAGAATAATTTATCCAGCAAAATTGTCCTTCAAATATTGAAGTGAGTATAAAATAGTCACAAACAAACAGAAACTAAGAGAGTTGGTAAAAAAGAATCCACTTTGCAGCAAATATTAAAGGAAGCCTTAGAGCCTGAAAGCAAAAGACACGAGAAAGAGGCTTGGAGGAGAACATAGAAGAAAAAATAGCAGAAGTGATAAAAATGGGCAAAAGAAAAGAAAATGTTCAAAAAACTTGAATGGACATTTGTTCAAAGAAGAAATACAAATGGCAAAAAAAAAAACCACATCAAAATTATTCAACATCACAAATGATTAGGGAATTGCAAATCAAAACTACAATGAGATATCATTTCACACTTATCAGAATGGCCACTATTAAAAAGACTGGCAATAATAAGTGTTGGAGAGGATGTGGAGTGATGGGAACACTTATTCACTGTTGATGGGAATGCAGAATGGTACAGCCACTGTGGAGGCCTATTTGGCAATTCCTAAAAGAAGCTGCATATTACAGATTTGCCACATGACCCTGCCATACCACTACTGGGTGTATACCCAGAAGAACTAAGAGCAGTGACACAAACAGAAAACTGTACAGCTATGTTCATAGCAGCATTATTCATGATTGCAAAAGTTGGAAATGACCCAGCTGTCCATCAACCAATGAATGAATGAAAAAACTGTGGTGTATTCATACGATGGAATATTATGCAGCTGTAAGAAGAATGAAGTTGAATAGCATATGACAGCGTGGGTGAATCTGGAGGACATTATGTTGAATGAAGCAAGCCAGACACAAAAGGACAAATACTGTATAATTGCATTACTAGGAACTAGATATACTGTGTAACATATTTTAAGATTCCACTTCTATAAACTGTAATAGAAATCAACCTATGAAAATGAAATTTGATTAGTGGTTATTTGGGGCTAGGGGAGGCATACTAAGGTGTGTGGAGTTTTTATCTTTTGGGAATGAAATAATTTGAAAGTTTTTGAGGATGATTATTGAACAATATTGTGATTATACTAAAAGCCATTTATTATACACTTTAGATAGATCATATGGTATATGAATGTATCTCAATAAAACTGCTAAATAAATAAATAATTGTGCAAGAATAGCCAGAAATAGCAACTATATACAGCAAGAGAAACAGAGAGAGATTGAGAAGTGAAGAATTTTCCTGGTTTTTTTTTGTTGTTGTTAATTATTATTATTGAAATAATGAAAATACTTTAATAATGATTGAAGAGATGAATGCAGGAAAAAAATAATATGGGAAACATATTTGCTTCAGCATATGGGTTACTTACCTGCTGAGACCAGGTTTTATATTGGATATTCCCTAGGAAACTTTTGAGTTCATACTGAAGGTAGTCAAGCAGGGGCAGCCCCCTGCTGGGCTTCTGTGAACCCTGCATCTCTGTGCACCCTGGGCTGGGTACACTGTTCTGGGCCTGCCAAGCTTCCAGGTGGCAGTGAGCTCCTGGACACGCCACCTTCCTTGAGCCCCAATAAATACACCAACAAACTGTGGATATCTCTTGACTGGACGGGGCAGAGGGTTGGTACCATGGAGGCAGGGGTGACTCTGGCTAAGCGGAGTCATGTGGGAAGTCACATACAGGCTTTCTGCTGCACTAGGAGCTTTGTCCTGCCATCCTCCAGAAGGGTGGGTGTGGGGATAAAACCCTGGGTCCAAAGACTAATGTGGACCTGGGAATCTGGGCCTGTCATGGAGGCTTCCCAAATACAGCTCCTTCTGTGGGACCTTCTTTCTGAACCCTCAAAGTTCACTGTGCTGAGGATTCTACTTCACGGAAGCTCAGTCTACTGGCATTGAATACTCCAAACACAATCTTAGCGATTAGGCCACAGGGCAGGGCAGGTGTGGGGTGGGGCACATTTTCACCACCAAGCTGGGCCGGAGCTTCCTTCACTGTGGCCCACTGGCCTGCCCGGGGCTAGCGAAACCACCTTTTCTGAAGAAATCGCCCTGGAAACGCCTCCACCTTCATCCCAGAACATGAACAGCTGCCCCAGGAAGGTCAAAGGCTTCATTCCCGCGGGACCTGCGGAGGAGGTGCCCAAGGCCCTAGGACTCCTCTGCCCGGTCTGAGTGAGGCTGAGGAGGGACCGGCATTGTGGCTTCTTCAAGGCATTTTCTTTCCTAAATAATGAGTGCAGAACTTTGAGTTTCTGCTCTGTTCCTATGTGGTTTGTTCTCTACTTTCTCAGGTAATATTTTAAGAAATGTATTTTACCAAAACATCCATTCATTGAGGGCCTTGCCAGCTTGAAATCTGGATATTATAGGACTTTTTATGGATTCAGGACTCGTGCTGGAGACAATCCTGATAGAGAGTCAGAGAGAGGAAAACCATCTACAATTTCGAAAGGGACAGGCAAAGTATTGCCACCTTCCAGTGGGGAAGTTTGGGACAGGCCGGTCTTGGCTGAGCCATATGATGAAAGGGAAAATGGCGCTCCTGCGCACATGCTTTTATTAATTACTTTAGATCAGTTAATTTTTCCTCCACCACTTACTTAGCTGAAAAAAATGTTGACAAATTTACAAGTACGGATAATACAACTCCCAGCATTACCTTTAAATATTAGTAACCCCAAAATTTAGAATACTTTCATTTTCCTGGCCTTAATAAAAGTGACCAAGTGAGGATTTTGTATTGCTTTTGAGTCTAGCTTGCTGACATGGCTTTTGTTGCAGCGTTTCTGTTACTCTTTAAAAATTATATGGATAGAGATGATATTCATACAACATGAGAATGTAATAAAGCTCCCTGAATTGTACACTTTAAATTGGCTAGTTTTTTGTTATGTGAATTTTATAAGATATCTCACCTTCAAGTTAGGATAAGATTGCACTAAGTAAAATTTATGCATCAACAGAAATCAGTTTTTGAAGTTCAAAACATGAATGTGATTTTCAATACCTACTATTGCATACTGCTGAAAAGTACTGAAGTTGAAGTTTTTCCAGGACTTAAATTACCAGTTTATTTAAAAAGCAGTGTCAGGCTGTTTTTTGTAAATCATACGTAGTCATTGAAAGTAAATTTCTCCTGTGGAAAATACAAAATCTGACTTAGTTTAATTTTGTATATTTCTATGGAAAGGTGAAATCAGTATGTCTACAATTGCATCATTTCATATATGCCTATTTTCTGTAATAATATTTGTGTTTTTTAATTGCCAAACAGTGTATTCTTGTGGTAGAACAAGATACAATGAACAGAAATTTAAAAATCTCAATCTATTCCATTTCCTAAAATATGAAATTTTTGTTGTTGCTAGGAAAATATACTTTTCATTTCAAATTTACAATGAGTATGCACATATAATTCTGTTACTTCTTGAATAGACTTGTTCCAAACAACTGTTTTCAATTAATGTTGAAAAAAATTACTTTGTAATTTTAATCACAATTAATGACTGACTGATTAGCAGATCAACAATTTATTCAGTAATATAGATGACATGCAGATTTATGCAAGGAATGATGTGATAATTATTTGCTATATAATTCTACCCAGTGGCAATACTTAAGCCAAGAATCTTATATATCTTCTATTCAGTTGTAGTACATTTCTGTGTGGTTTGACCAACAAAAAAATATTATTACCACAATATCAAGCTTTTCTCCATTTTCATTTTTTAATTTTTTTTTTAAGAGCACCTCAGTGATTTGGGCATTGGTTAGTACAATAGAGATAGCCTAAGGAGACAAGTACAAAATGGCCCTTAACACCAATGCCAGTACATGGTTACAACTAAGGACATTACTAATTTTTGTGTTACTTATCACTTTGCTTTAGAACATAAATCAAAGAAGCCATGTACTTGAACTTCAGATATATATACAATACGTATACAACCTTATGAAAAATAGTTTTCATAAAAACGTTACACGTTTAAAATATTGGAAACTGAGTATCTGTGCTGATTTGTATTTTGACTTAGAACAAGAAGAGAACATGCAGCTAGGGAGGTTTATACTGATAGTAAAGTTCTTCAAGTTTTCAATGTCTTCCTCTCCCTTTACACTTAACACAGGCTGTATGGTATCCTGAGAGGGCTTATTATGAGAAAAATGTCAGTCACAGCTTCAAGACCTTATATTGAAAGGAACTAAGGAGAAAACAGATTGGAAGGTAAGACTTCATCTTTGTTTTCTTATGCAAAATGTTTCAATGAGTTTATTTTAAATATATATATATTTATAATAAATATGTATTTTTGCAGCTTTCAGGAAAAGCCCAGCACTTTGATTATTCAAAGTCTATGAGAAGAGGTCAATAGATATCATCTCATCTTAAGTCCTGACATCATCCATTCAGGTCCTTGGCACAATCCCTCACTGGTAAGAGCACGGCATGCCTGGATATGCCATTGGTGATCCTTAATGGAAGCTAGTTTCAAAAACTGGGAGATTTGTGCTCCAGTCATACATTCTTCAATATCTTGTTTATTAGCAAAAATCAGCAAACCACATTTTCTTAGGTCCTAATGCACTATCTCTTCTACATTACTTCCTATTCTAGGGAAAGTATGTACAACTTCTTTCACAGAAATTTGGTAAAGGATGGTAGTTTTTCCTGCTTTATTCAACCCAGCAATGATAGTTTTCTGCTCCTGGTGATTGAACAGCCATATCCTGGTGTAGAGAATTCCCATTCTGGGGCAGCAGGACCCCCTCCAGCCACCCGGGTCACCTTGCCTGCCCCAGTTCAGGCTAAGGGGGAGGAGAGTGATGCACCTGAGCCTCTGCCTCTGCTGCTCTTGCTCCTGCTCCTGCACTTGCAGGTAGCCTGGCCCATATCCCGGGAACCAGAGGGAAGCCTGAACCCAAACTGACCTGCCACTCGTGGGACCCTGCCCTGCCACAATGGCACTTGCCTGGCTCATGGACATCACCACTGCATTGTCTGCCACCAGCATGGTGGGCCACCACCCTCCCCCAGTTCCTTAAGGGTGGCTACAGTGGTGGCTACCAAGTGGGCAAGGTGTAAAATTTTAAATGGTGACAAAACAGTTTCAAATTCTTTAATTTTCTCTTTTTCTACTTTCAATTTGAAAAATATATTCGTATGTCTAGTTAAATTTTATATTAATGAAATAAACTGAAGTGGATAGGCCTAATTACCATCCACCCTTGTATATTTTGAGGTTTTTTTTTTTTTATTGTTGAGAGCTATTAACTAAATTTTCTTGATTCTGTATATCATGTCACACTAATAAGTTGCATAAATATTTGTAGTCTATTTTCAGTGAGAAACTTCTGATGTCAGCATATTGTACTTCTTCATTTGATACCATATATATATTAGGTCTGTCTGATATTACTAAACAATCAATTAATGTTAATTTGTGCATGACGTAGCCTGATTACATTTGCTCCCCTCCCAGCTTGGCCCATAAAGATAAGTTCCAGCATTTCATAACCCCCAGCATTTCTCCACCTTACAAATCACTGCTGCAATCAAGTCATTTCCTCATGATCCCATATTCAATAATACCTCCCAAGAGATTCCTGAATGGGAAAGAGGTAGAGTAGAAGATCCCCTGAAAGACATATACATAGACTAACAAAAGCAAAGTACAGAAACTCTGAACTAAGGGTTAAGCCACCTGTTGAAGCCATATAGTGTGAGCCTAAGAAATTCTGGAGTAGCATGCCCCTGGCTTGAGGAAGGGAGTTTATATAATACATGTCCTTCTTCATGGCTTTCAACCTGGGTCAAAGGGCAGTCAGTCTCCGCAACATGCAGCAGGGAAAGGAGTTCCTGTGAGAAAATGGAACACAAATATCTTGCTGTTTCCACAAAAAACACACAAAAGACATAGTGCTATTAAAATAAAAATGATCCATTTCCTCCTTAATAATGTCCAGAAGCTTAAAACATCAATTGCTTTCAAACTTTGGTTGCAGTGCATTTAAGTAGATTTGTCCTCAATACTTTAGTACCATGGTAGTGACATTGGTGTTTTTAAAATCATTTAATTGAAATATCATATGTATAAAAATTTCAAGAAAAGTGGGTTTAGCTCAGTGGTTGAGTTCTTCTTCCCATGTACAAGGTCCTGGTTTCAATCCCTTGTCCTCCTAAAAAAAATTGCAGGAGTAGGTACAAAGAACTCATGATTCCTTCACTAAGATTCCCCAATTTGTTCCCCAGTTGTTTTAATTTTGCCACATTTGCCCATTAACAAACATTTCCTAAAAATACTTCCATGTATATATCTTGCTCTCCTAGGAAATCCCAAATCAGGAAATCAGCTTTCCTTCAATTCTGTACTCCCATTCACTGTCCTCTTCAACTTTAATCCATTGTCCCAAACTCTCAAAAATATCTATTTTTCCAGTCAACTTTTCCCAGTCAACTTTCATATGGAACTTCCCCTGAGAGGTTCTTTCATTTTCACAACTTTGACATATTTAAGGAGCACAAATGACCCCAACCTAGGTCTGCCCAGTGTTTCCTCTTGAGATTTAGGCCCTACATTCAGCCCATCAGGAGAGTTAGGAGTGCAGCCCATCAGGAGAGATAGGAGATCCACTTGCCTCACCCACTGGTGATGTGATCTTGATAACCCGATGAAATTTCTGTCAGGTTCCTCCACACACAAAAACATGTTTTCACTTTATAATGAATGATATTTTATGAGGACATATTCTGATATCAATATCATAGTCCCCTTCCATCCTCCACCCATCATCCTCTCATCTGAATCAACCAACGCTCTCATGGTTGTCAAATGGTGATTTTTTTCACCATTACCAACACTGCTCCTATGTTCATTACTTGGCTTTCTACCTTACAAAGGCTTACTTGACTCCTGTTTATTTGTTATAACGCTACAGATTGATGTATTCAATTTTTTTCACTATGTTCTCATCTGTTATCATTATTTATTTTAATGCACAAATTGTCCCAGATTGCATTAGTTGGATCCCCTTAAGTTGATTCAGTGATGCCCCAAGTATGTCATCTGTACTTTTCTAAGTGGAATTCAGGGAAAAGAGGTTAAATTATTCCTGGCTTCATTTTCCAAATTACATGCCTTGTCACTGATCCCATTTTTTTCAAGTCTCTAGGCATCCATCATTCAATATTTAAAATTCACCAATACCCTCATAAATTTTGTCTTGCTGTACTCTTTTGTCCTTATATCAATGCATCCTAGACCTAGAGGCCTGTCTTGGACATAAATATCTCATCGTGCCATTCTTTCACTTTGTTGATGGTTTCCCACCATCCTTAGAACAAGGACCAGAGGGCTTACAATGGCCTTCACAGCCTGAATACTTCTTTCTGCTGCCCCCTGCAGTCCAGTTAAAACCAATTGCCTGCAGTTCATTTTGCTCTCAGTTTCAGCAAAGAGCAGTCTGCTGTTGTTTGGATTTTGTACATTTCCCCATTAAACCAATTCATATCCCAAGCAAATATTGAAGGCTTTGTCTAGTTAAATCTTTAAAGTTTCAGCTAGCACATGTTTCTTTCCAAGAGGTTTGTCCCACCTGAACAAATGAAGTCCTTCAAAACTGGGTACAAAAGTTAACATTGTCATTTTCACTTAAATTCTCTACTAAACCAAACTTAATCACCACAGGGCAGATGATTGATTGATTGTTTGCCTGTATAATTCATTCACTGACACAGTCCTGACTCAAAGACATCATAAATTCCCTTAGGAATGTTGCAAAATGGCCAGACTGGAAAGAAAAACAATAAAATAAAAAATATATGATTACCTAAAATATATTTTTAAAAATATGCCCTAAAAGTGTTTTTTAAAGAGCAAAGAATTTTTAAGAATAAGTATTACAAAAAAGGCAAGATGTGTTTCTAGGAATTGGTCCATGTTGTCAAAGATATCTAATCTGTTGGGGCACAATTGCTTGAAGTATACTTTTAAAACCCATTTTAAAAATGTCACCACATTCATTACTAATTTTAGTGAATAGATTCTTCTTTCCTTTATTCTTTATCCATTTACTTATAGGATTTTCAAATTTGTTGATATTTTTGCAGAACCAACTTTTAGTTGTGTTGATTCTATGGTTTTTCTGTTGTCTCATTCATCTCTGCTCTAATCTTTATTTCCTACCTTCTACCAGCTTTGGGTTTAGTTTGCTCTTCTTTGTGTATTTCCTGAAGATGTAAAATTATGTTATTTTTTGAGATGGTTATTCTCTTTTAATATAGGTGTTTTTGGCTATAAATGTCTCTCTTATCAGTGTTTTCAGTGTGTCCTATAAGGTTTGATATGTGTATTCATTTCTGTTTATCTCAAAGTGTTTTCTAATTCCCCTCAAGATTTCATCTGTGAACCATCGGTTCATGTGTCTTGTTCGATTTCCACATATTTGTGAAACTTTCTAATTTCCCTTCTGTTATTGATTTCTAGTTTCATTCCCCTTTGATTATAGAAGATACTTATGATTTTGGTGTTTATATGTATGTTGTGGGGTAACATATGGTCTTCTGGGAATAGTCCATGTGCCCTTGAAAAGAATATATTCTACTTGATTGAGTTGACTTATAGTGTTGTTCAAGTCCTCTATATCCTTACTAATCATCTGTCTAGTTTTTCTATCCATTTATGGAAGTGGGAAATTAAATTCTCCCCTTATTATGATAGATCTATTTCTCCCTCAAATCTGTCATTTTTTCTCTCTATATTTAAGTGCTCTGTTGTTCTTTGGATATATGTTTATAAGTTTTATATTTTTTTGATATATTGACCCTTTTATGGATATATAAATGCTTCTTTGTCTTTTGTAACCATGTTTGTTTTAATTGTGTCTGATATTACCCAAGTGATCCTAATTTTCTTTTTGTTATTATTTGCATGTAGTACTTCAGCATTGTGGCCCATTTTTTCACTTTCTACCTCTCTGGGCCTTTAGATCTAAAATGGGTCTCAGAAAGCAGGGGTAGCTCAGTGTTTGAGCACCTGCTTCCCATTTATGAGGTCCCAGGTTCAATCCATCTGTCTTCTGGTGACCTTTATTCTAGTCTTTAACTCCACGAGTTTGCTCATTTATTTAATTCCTATTAGTGAGATCACATAATATTTGTCCTTTTGTGTCTGGATTGTTTCACTCAACATAATGTCCTCGAGATTCATCCATGCTGTCAAATGGATTGAAAATTTATTCTTACAGCTGAATAATATGCCATCACATGCATATATGACATGTTTATCCATTCATCTGCTGATAGATAACTGGGTTGTTTTCATCTTTTGGCAATTGTGAATAATGCTGCTATGAACATTGGTGTGCAAAGATCCAGTTGAATCCCTGCTTTCAGTTCTTCTGAGCATATACCTAATAGTGGGATTGACAGATCATGTGGCAGATCTATATTTAGCTTCTTTAGGAACCACCAGTCTTCTACAGCAGTTGCACCATTCTACAATCCAAACAACAGTGAATGTGTTCATATTTCTCCACATCTTCTCCAACACTTGTAATTTTTTGTGGTTTTTTTTAATAGTGGCCATTCGAATAGGTATGAAATACTATCACATTGTAGTTTTGATTTGCGTTTGCATAATAGCTAGTGATGTTGAACATTTTTTCATTTTTTTCCATTTGTAGTTCCTCTGGAAACAATGTCTATTCAACTCTTTTGCTGATTTTTAATTGGATAGTTTGTCTTTTTATCATTGAGTTGTAAGTTCTCTTTATATATCATGGATATTAAACCCTTTGCATTGGCAGGTTTCTGATTACTGAGATAATACATACCTGTTGGTCTTTTGAGATCATCTATTTCTTCTTGAGTCAGTTTAGTCAATTTGTGTGTTTCTAGGGATTTGTCCATTTCATAAAAGTTATTTAATTTGTTAGCATACAATGACTGTTAATATGCTCTTATAATCCTTTTTATATCTGTAAGGTCAGCAGTAATATTCCACCTTTTCATTGCCAATGATTTTTATTTCTTGCATTCTCTCCTTATTTTTTTTCATTCTATCTAATATTTGTCATAAGTTTGGGCATTTTGTGTTTTCATTTTCATTCATCTCTAGATATTTCCAAATTTCCTGGTGAATTCTTTGACCCATTGGGTCTTTAAGAGTGTATTGTTTAAGTACCACATTTTTGTGAATTTTCCAGTTCTCCTGTTACCAATTTTTAATTGTATTTCATTGTGGTCGGATAAGATACTTCATAGGATTTCAATCTTTTTCAATTTATTGAGACTTGTTTTCTAATATAGCATGTAGCCTATTTTGGGATATGATCCTCGTGCACTTGAAAAAAATATGTACTCTGTTGTTTTCAAACATATTTAGGTTACATATTTCTTGCACACAAACACACTCTCTGTTAGGTCTAATTGGTATGTAATATTATTCCAGCCCTCCATTTCCTTTTTGGCCTTCAGTTTGAAAGTGCTAGCCAATAGGTCACTGCCTTTACATCAATGATAAGAGTTCTTCCATTGCTAGAAGAATATTAAGTCTATAGTACAATGATAATAAGTCTCCTTCAGTCAATTGTTTATTCCAAGTCTTGAGGATTTGGGGATAGTGGTGGCCACTATCCCCAAGGGGTCTTAGATGCCGTGGGGCATATGGATGGAACTATCTTGCTTGTAGCTGCAGACACACTCTGTTCCTTGGATGGGCAATTTCTATCATCATCTCCTTGTTAATTATCCTGGGTGAGTCCAATGAAATGGACAGTAGGTGTTGGAATGCTGCTGAAATTCAGGGCTCAAATGGCACATGGGCAGAGCAGAGGTTTAAGTCTCTTGGACATACACCTATCAAGTAGAGTACTAACTATAGGTTCAAATAGAAGAGGCAAAAGAGCCATGTGTAGGGAAACAATAAATGAGTGCAATTCTGGAATTTTACACTGGGGAGCAAAAATTCCAAAGTATGACCCATTGACAGGGTGCTAATTCCTGAGCTGTCTTATTGTTTCTGAATGTCTCTAGAGCCCTCAGGAGTCCTGCTATTTGAGGCACTGTTTACTGTGGCAATCAATGAAATCCTGCTGAGACTTGCTTAAGTATAACCTCTGGAAGGACCTCCTGACTCACTTTGAAATCTCTTAGCCATAAAAACTCATTTGTATTTACCATTTTCCCCCTTTTGGTCAAGGTATTTTTCCAGATGCATTGTTAGTTGGTGTTTGGTAATAATCCCTCAGTCCCAGGAAGCTCATCCCTAGAAGTCTTATCCCACACCAGGGGAAAATAGTGCATTTATATGCTGAGTTTCACTTAGAGATAGTCCACACATAAGCAAAAAGTAGGCTTTCAGGATGTAACTCTTAGGGAGTATATAATACTATGCTAAGTTTCAATTTCACAAGAAAGAGTTCATAAGTACAGTCATCAATATCAAGGACATGCATAATGCTCTGTCTTCCTTCACTAGGTAGTATCCTTGCAACTGGAGGATCCTTACTTTCATATTAGAGGATGTAGCAGAACTCCCCAGGGTGGGCATTCAATATTCTTTTATCTCCACCCACTGAGACAATGTCTCATGAATACTTGAACATATTCATATGCCTTAGGGGCATACCCCAGGTGAACCCCTTCCCATGCATCCCCCCATCACTGACACCCCACACCAGTGATCCTCTCCCACCACTGCTGTGACACTTCTGTGATCCAAAGCCTCTCCAAAAATGAAGCCAAGAAAATAACCAAATAAAATTAATAAGAAAATGAAAGAATACTTTCAAAAATAACCAATAAAACACAAAAAAATCTTTAAAATTTTAAAATTATTAAAAGAAAATTTTTAGACATTGTATCTTTCATCACTGTAAGATCTGTTGTCTTTTATGTACAGTGATATTTTCTTCTATATATTCACCCATTGTTTTATTTTTTTAATTTTATCTTCAAAGAAGCTTCATAATACAGAAAAGTCAAATAGAAAATACATGTGATTCCCATACATCCATCACCCTGCCTCTTTCCCCTCTTCCCTATTAATAACCTTTTACAAGCAGATGGCACATTTGTTGCAGTTGATGTACAAACCCTGAAACATTGCCACTAACCATGATCAATGATTTACATTATGGTTTAGATTTTGGTTGGTACACTTTTATAGGTTTTGATGAAAGAGAGTTGAGGATGGCAAGCTGATGCCCATATGGGCAAAATCGATAAGTTAGAAGGGTGTAGTTGTGCAGTGGATGAGAGTGACAATGGTGCAATGATGTGATTGGGTTCAGTGGTGCTGGTCTGCAATGGGGAGTAGGTTGGGAGGTTGGGGTTGGGCAATCCATGGAATTAGGGGGAGGGTTGGGTGAACGAACAGATCATTTCTGGGGTTTAGCAGGTCTGTGGTTAAAACTACAATGTTGGGAATGTTCTTTTGGCAAATATGGCAGAGGAGGGTTACTGGTGTGGGGTTCGATGTGGGGGGATACCTAGGACAGGGTGTGCCTGGACAAGGATTCTGTGGAGTACATAAGTGTTCATTTTGTAATAGTGTGTTATATCAGTGTCTGTAAACCCACAAAATAATCAAGAAAATATCAAACTGTCATCCTGGGAAGTCCTGCTGTGTTCTCAGTTAGAGGGACAAGAATTCCTTAAGAACATAGGCAGTACCTAATAAAACATACCAATATGTCAACCCCTAAATATTATTTCAAGTATCTATAAATCTTATTCTTCAAAAATTGAAACTTATTGGTTACCATAGGTTCCAAAGTGTGGGGGAGGAAAAAAAGAATGGAATGTAGGGCATTTTTAGGGCATTAGGATTGTTCAGAATGATCTTGCAATAATGGATACAGGCCACTTCATATTTGTCAATTCATTCTTTACTGTCTCCCTTTGTATTTAGTTGAGCTTTTGTAATAAACTGCTTAGACTCACTACTCATGTCCTTTTTTGCATAGTTTTCTGATATTTTCTTTGTGGATAACATGGGAGTTAATTTAACATCTTAAATTTATAACAATGTCTTTAGATTTGATACATACTTTATTAGTCAGCAAAGGGGTTGCTGATGCAAAATACCAGAATTTGGTTGGTTTTTATAAAGAGTTTTTATTTATGGCAGAAGCTTACAGTTAACAGGACATAAAGCATAAGTTACTTCCCTCACCAGTCTATTGCCACGTGTTGGAGCAAGATGGCTGCCAATGTTCAGCCTTCCTCTTCCTCTTAAGGCTCCATGGTCAGGCTCTCTAGGCTTTGTCTCTCTCTCCAGGGCTTGATTCTCTCCAGGCTCAGCTGCTTGTTCTCTCTACAAGGCCAGCTGTAGCCTATCAGGCAAGTGTCCTTTCTCTTTTCCTAGGGCTTTCTCTCTTTCCTCACGGCCAAGCTCCTCTGTGTGCTTACTTCCTGGGGCTCCAGCTCAAATACTCAGCAACAGAACTCCAACTCTGTCCTCTGCCATGTCTCCTATCTGCGAGTCCCCACCCACAAAGGTGTGGGAACTCAATACCTCACTGATGCGGCCCAACCAAAGTCCCAGTCATTATCCAATCGAGTAAAACTCTGAATCCAATATAATCTAATATGCCCATAGGAAAAGACCAGTTCACAAACTTAATCCAATATCTATTTTTGGAATTCATATATAATGCCAAACTGCTACACCTTCCTAACTTGAATATCATCCACAAACTATGTTCAGGTTCTCCTCCATCCTCCCTCTTTATGAAGTTCTTGTCACACATTGAGTCTTCATTTCTTTTGAGTTCCAAACCATATATTTATGATTAATTTAAGGCATTTGCATGATATATTCTGTATGTGGAGTGATATACCAAAAAATATTAAAAATGTGTTTGAAAGAGAGCTTCTCTGGGTACAAAATTCCTGGTTCTAATGATTTTCTTTCAGCACTTTATAAATATTTCTTCCCACTGCCTTCTTGCCTCCAACATTTCTGATGAGAAATTGGCAATTAATGTTTTTGGGGCTCCCTTGTACATGACACATTTTCTTTCTCTTGGAAATTTCAGTATTCTCTTGCTTTCTTTTGAATTTGTCTCATTCTTTTCAGTTCATTCAGTCCTGGGTAAAACTGAACCCAATGTCTTCTTCACTAACATTCTCAGTTTCTTGAACCCAATGTCTTCTTCACTAATATTCTGGAATCTTGACTCAGCCCAGTGGTATGGTCTCCAAAGTTATGTAAGGAATGTCATTAGAAACCTGTGCCCCAGAGTACCTGGCATATTCCTTTCCATGGATTTCAGAGACAGTCCCTTTTGTTTAATATGTTGCACTCTGGCCTGTAGCTGATTGCAAGTGTTTTCTTTGAAGCTTCATAAATTAAAATGGCCCATTGAGGACCAAACACTTAAAACAGCCCAGTTAACTTACTACTGCTATATAAAATGAAAGTTCTGTTAAATGTTCATTGCAACAGTAATGCAATTGAGAAGGAAATTTGGTTGCTTCTGTGAAATTATGACCATTAACACTATACTGTTCTCTAAATCAGGCAGATCAATACTAAAACATCTTGTGGGCAATGAAGACATTGACAAATCTCTAGGAAGTTTATATAAATTCTGAAATGTTTACATTAATAACATTTTACCCATATAAATTTAATCAAAAGAAGTTTAGAAAATCCTTTTTAATTTGGCAACACTTCCTATGCAAATCATATCATATCAAATAAACCTATTTCTTGAACCTCTTTTTTTAAAAGTGAAAGAACAATTCATTTGAGATCAGCAAGGTGTCATTTAGGGTTTGATTTTGGAAAGGTGAAATGTCAAAAAGTTGTCAGATTTGAACATTTTCAAAATAGGGCCATGTTTCACTGTGAAACTGTGTTTCCCTGTTTAACCAAGTGACATTAAAAGATTTTGAAAGTAAATAGGGGAGTAAACATGATTGTAAAAGGACTTAACTCTTTTAAAAGTGAGAACCAATCATGAATCTTATATTCTCTTAATCACAGAGAAGGGATGAAAATACAGAAAAAAAAGATAATTGATCTTTTTAGGTTCCAAGAAAATTGAGAATTGCAGACATCATGCCATAGCAAGCTACCATGGTCTTTCAGTATAACAGTCTGAAGAGCCCCTGGCTTGTCCTTCTGCACTCTTTGCCCTTATACCATAAAATGAACATCTCAGATATATAGAGATGAGAGAGACAACACCTGTTTACCTCAAGTGTGGTTTTTAGAAGCTGTATGTATCCCAGAAAAAAAAAAAACATGTTCTTAAATTTAATCCTTTCCCATGGTTGTGGACCATTGTAAATTAAATATTTTAATGAGGCTACTACAGTTTAGGTGTGACCCATCACAATCTGAATGGGTCTTAATACTCTTACTTGAGTCCTTTATAAGGGAATGAAATTCAGACACAAAGGGAAAGCCAGGGAAGCAAGAAACTGAAATCAACAACCCCACAAGGAAAAGGAGATACCAAGGATTGCTGGTAGCTGGTTTTTGGGAAGAAAACATTGCATCACCTTGATGGTACCTTGATTTGGTTCATTAAGACAATTTCATGGCCTGAAATTTGTGCTAATAAATTCTCATGATTTAAGCCAACACAGTTTCATGGTATTTGCTGGAGCAGCCTAGGAAACTAAAACACCAAGTCTCTAGAATTTTTTTTCTTTTCTGAAGAATGCTGGATATTAGTTCATCATTTTTGGCACTCTAAATAATAAGAGGCCTATCACCTCTATTTAATAAATATTTAATAGTTAGGAATCATTTTACACATTAGTTCATTGGATATCTCAACTATCCTTGCAAATTGGTGAACCATTTCACATTTGAGGATCCTGAGGATTATACAGGAAAATAAAAGACCTATAGACATTGTTAAAAACATGTAGGTCACAAAAGTTGCTTGTCTTGCAATAAACCTGTGTATTTACTTGAAATTGATGAAGAGGAGTATTTTAGTTATGGATTTTCAAATACAAATTTTATCAACAACAATTTGGAAGTCATCAGTTTATTGGACATTCATTAGGGGAATGGCTAGAACATTTCACAGAATATGTCATGTGTTATTCCTTTATAACACAGTTAAAATCTGTTCAGAATGTGACTATTCCAAGTCAATCCAGAGAAACATTTGATTGAAACCTCAAATACATTCTGAGCTTACTATAAATATAGTTACCATTCTTTAATGTTGTCAGTCTTTGGACATTGGTAACGATGGTGGTGTATCAAGTATACTATCCCCTATTGTTTAGGAATCAGTGTCTTTTGATGCTGTAGCTATAAAGTTCACCCAGGAAGAGTAGGCCATGAAAGGCAGAGCCAAGAGAAAACTGTTCAATGATGTGATGCTGGAAAACAATCATCTGGTTTCAGTGTGTGATTCTGACAGCATTGATTATCCAGAACAGCTCTCCATATTCCATTCCACTCTACTACTTGCCCTGATTGTTTCATAGAACTTATATCTACATGAAAAAAGTCTTTATTTACTTGTATATGGTTTGTCACCTCAGTAGAATGTAGTGTTCCTTATCAAAATGTCAAGTCTTTCTTGCTACTCAATCTTCAGTACCCAGGACTGTGCTGGGAAGACAATTATTTTTTGAATGAGTAAATAGTAAATAAATGCATTAAAATCTAACTTACTTATCTCCTGTAGGAACAAAGCTGGGATTTGAGTCTATACATATAGCATTTATAGTATTCTGGTGGAGCTTATTTATGTTTGTGGATTCTATAAAATAAGTGATGTAATTACTGCAGAGTTTAAATCACTGAAGATTCTATATGATCTCTTGGAAATTGGACTTTGACATCATCAAGAGGACCTTATTTTCTTTGATAAGGTGCCAGGTGTGCCTCCTTCATAAGTGAAGAGCTGTCAGAGTGCTTCTTCCTTGACCAACCTGAAATGTTCAC
Organism: Cabassous unicinctus; assembly: GCA_029593785.1. Taxonomy (NCBI): domain Eukaryota; kingdom Metazoa; phylum Chordata; class Mammalia; order Cingulata; family Chlamyphoridae; genus Cabassous; species Cabassous unicinctus. The sequence continues at coordinate 23,069 of JAQZBX010009958.1, forward strand.
CTTTTTTTCTCTTGGTAGCCAGCCTTGGACTTGAAGACTCAGCACTGGATGCACAATCTATGTACAGCATCTCTGTCTACAAATCAGATGTGATTTCACCATTGGAGCAAGGAGATGATCTGTGTAGGGAAGGAAGAGGATTTCTCAAAGGCAAGAGTATAGATGAGCTTAAAGAACCTGTGCTTCAATATGAGGAGGAGATTGGTAAGGGGGAGTACAAGAACTTGGTTGTGTCAACTTCATATTTTCTGGAGTGAATGATATTTTCTGAAATGGCAGCAAGGACACTGGGATAAAATTGTAAAGATGATGTCATTATATTTTGCATTTATCAATCCCTATTCTTAGGTCCTTCTTTAAATTGCTTTGCGTCAGGAAGGGAACGTCCATGTACATATTGGAGTTAACAATTCCATAATAGTACTTATCTTGATCTTCCTCTTTGACAAATTCCCCTGTCTTGACCTCTCCAACATCCCATCTTAATTTTATTTTTATCTTATTTTAATCCAGAAAAATCTTTCCTAATTTTCAAATACCTGCTTTATTCCTTCATTTATTGTTCTTCATCCATTTAAAGATTGTGTTAGTCATGGTTCTCCATAGAAACAATATCAACAGAATATACGTAAATATTAAGAGAGTTATAAGAACAGTCTTCTGCAAAGTGACAACTGGCATACCTGAATTCTGCAGGGCAGGCTGCAAGCTGGAAGCTGATAACTGTGAGGTTGAACTCCTCAGGGCAAACTGGCTAGCAGAAGTAAAGGGATAAATTATTTATGACCCATGAAATCCTCAGTTTTTGTTTTTACTTACTCCAACTGATTGGATGAAGAAGCAGTGCAAATTGATGATGGCAGTCTCCTTGGTTGATTGAACATACAATCAACCAGATACAATCAATTGATTTTGAATTTTCCTTTTTTTTTTTTTTTAACATTTCTGACTATTCACATTTTATCTATTTCTCTGTCTGTCTGTTTGTCTCTATTTTTAGGAGGTAGTGGGGATTGAACCCTGGACCTTGTACATGCAAGGCAGGTGCTCAACCACTGAGCTACACCTGCTCTGCAACTGATTTCAATTTTGATGAAACTCCATCTACGAAATTCCTTCACAGTAACAATCAAGCCAGCAGTTGTTTAACCAAACAATAAAAACCATAATCTAGCCAAGTTGATACATGAAATTAACCATGACAAGGGTCAGTATTTGAAATAGACTTTCATGAGCTTTGATTCTTTTTCAACATTTCATTACTCTATGCAGAGTAATTAATGAGTAAAAGTATGTGAACCAACCTTTTGCGGCCTCTCATCTCCTTATATATGGCAGAGTTTTCACACTGGAGAGGAATACTTTAAATGTAATGATTTTGCGGAAGGTTTCCTCAGAGTTCCCCATTGATCCAATATATAATAATCCATAAGTTTAGGAAACCCTGTATCACCAATCAGTGTGAAAAATCCTTCAGTGAATAGTCATCATTTAATCCACTTGAGCATATTCACATTGGAGGTAATCATATGAATGTTATCTGTGTGGAAAAGCCTTTTGTTGTTCCTCTAATCTTAGACAACTTGAGAAAATTCACACTGGAGAGAAACCTTATGAATGTAATGAATATGGAAAAGAATACTATGAGAGCATTGATTTTTATAGATGCTAATATTAACATTGGAGGTAGATGATATAAAACTTGTGAAAATGGGAAACACTTAGCCAGATTGCTCATCTGTATTCCTTTAAAAGAACTCACATGGAAGAGAAACCTTATGTCTGTAATCAGTGTAGAAGGGCCTTCAATTATCATTCATCTTTCAGTTGACCTATGCAAATTTACATTGAATAAATGATCAATGGGAAACCCATGGGTCAAAAAATCTGTCCTAATGTGACATTTTAGAGAATTCACAGCATAAATGTATTAAATGGAGAAGAATCTTGTCGCCACAGCACTAACTTTTAAATAATCCAGAAAACTAATACAAAGGAGGAATTCTATATCAAGTAATCCATATGGAAATGATTTTATTTATAAAATATTCTTTTTTTAAAGATTTATTTAATTTATTTATTTCTCTCCACCCCCTCATTGTTTGCATTTGGTGTCTCTGTTTATTGTGTGCAGGTCTTTTCTTTTTTTTAGGAGGTGCAGGGAGCTAAACTTGGGACCTCCCACGTGGTGGAGAGGCAACTAATTGCTTGAGCCACCTCTGCTCCCTGCTTTATTTTGTCTCTCATTATGTTTTCCCTTCATGTGTCTCTTTGTTTTTTAAAATATTTATTTATTTATTTATTCTCCACCCCTCAACCCTTGTTGTTTTGCACTTGCAAAAAAAACGTGTCTGCTCTCTGTGTGTTCTTCTGTGTCTGCATGTCTTCTCTTTAGATAGTACTGGGAACCAGTCCTGGGACTTTCTGGAATGGGAAAGAGCTGCTCAATCTTTTGCACCGCCTCAGCTCCCTGGTTTCCTGCATCTGTCATAATCTCTCTTCTGTGTCATTTTTGATGCATCATCTTAATGCACCAGCTCTCCGTGCAATCAGCACTCCAGGAAGGCCAGACAGACCAACACTACTGGACAGAGCATTATGCCCATTTTGCCATTTTGTTTGCCTTTTTATTCTTGAGCTGTAGGATTGCTTTATATATTTTGGAAAGTAAACCCTTATTAGGTATGTGGTTTCCAAGTATTTTCTTCCATTGTATAGACAGTTTTCTTGACTAGTCTTTTCAAGCACAAATGATTTGATTGTGAGGAGGTTCCATTAACCTCTTTTTTCATTCATTGCACATGCTGTGAGTGTAAATAAGAAACCTTTCCCCAGCCCAAGCTCTGAAGATGCTTCTCCACATTTTCTTCTTTAAGTTTTATGGCCCTATCACTTATCTTTAAGTCTTCGATCATTTTCAGTTAATTTTTGTTTAAGGTATGAGGTAGGGGTAAGGTCTGAAAGGGTGAAAAGGCAGCTGGCTTAAAGGGAGAGAGTATTTGGATATCACAGATATGATAGGGTTAAATATCCATAGTTTAAAAAGGTATTCTAAAGCTCAACACTAAAACACAAATGATCCAATTAAAAATGGGCAAAAGACTTTATTGAACAAATGATCAAAGTTTCCACACACATGCACTATGTGGATAATAGGGAAGCAGTGTGTATATGGGAGGTTATATTGGAACTCTATTTCTTGCATGATTTTCAGTAAGCCTTACAACTTCTCTAATTACTATGATGTATCATCCTGCAAATGAATAATAGATTATGTTAACTTTAGATTTGATAAGGCAAAGAAAAATGTTGTCTTTTCATAGGTAACTACTAAAAGAATATAAAAATAATGCTTATTTTCTATATAAAAGAGACAAGATTGAATAAAAACTAAGAGTGCTAAAGAAGTCATTTGGGAGAAAAATAACAGTATTGAACACTGAGGACAAATAGGAACTGCATGAAAAGAAAGAAGATTAAATTTAAATGTGAACAGTAATCATATTAATACAAATATTCCACCTAATCAAAATTTTCAAAGGGATTTAAAATAACACCAATAAAGGGCAATCTGAGGAGGAAATCAAGAAAAAATACCATTTACAATATTAATTAAAAGAATCAAATACCTAGGAATAAATTTAACTAAAGATGAAAAGGACTTATATACAGAAAACTACACAACACTGATAAAGGAAATCAGAGAAGACTTAAATAAATGGAAGAATATTCCCTGTTTATGGATAGGAAGACTAAACCTCATTAAGATGTCTATTGTACCCAAACTAATCTACAGATTTAAGGCAATCCAAATTCAACACAGAATGTTTTAATGAATTGGAAAAACTAACTACAAATTTTATGTGGAAGGGTTAGAGGCCCAAAATTTCTAAGGACATATTGTAAATGAAAAATGAAATTGGAGGTATCACACTACCTGACTTTGAAACATACTACAAAGCTATAGTGCTCAAAATTGCATGGCATTGGCACAAGGATAGACATACTGACCGATGAAACCAAATTGAGAGTTCTGATATAGATCCTCCCATTTCAGTCTTCTGATATTCAACAAGGCCACCAAGCCCACTCAACTGGGAGAGAATGACCTCTTCAACAAATGGTGCTTGGAGAACTAGATATCCATATCCAAAGAATAATATAGGAACACCATCTCACACCTTATACAAAAATCAACTCAAGATGGATCAAAGATCTAAATATAAGAACCAAGACCATAAAGACCTTGAAGGATAATGTAGGGAAACATCTACAGGACCTGTTAATAGGAAATGGTTTCATGAACTTTACACCCAAGGCACAAAAAGCAAAAAAAAAATAGATGAAAGGGGTATCCTCAAAATTAAAAACTTTTGCACCTCAGGGACATTATCAAGAAAATGAAAAGACAGCCTACCCAATGGGAGAAAATATTTGGCAACCATATATCTGATAGGAGCCTAATAGCCTGCATGTATAAAGAAATCCTATACCTCAAAAATAAAAAGACAAACAACTATTTTTTAAAATCAAACTGAAAAGACACTTCTCCAAGGAAGAAATATAAATGACTAAAAAGCACATGAAAAGATGCTCAGCATCACTAGCTATTAGGGAAATGCAAATAAAAACTACAATGAGATACCATCTTACACCCATTAGAATGGTGGCTATTAAAAAAACAGCAGACCCTAAGTGTCGGAGAGGATGTGGAGGAATGGGAACCCTCATCCACTCCTGGTGGGAATGTACAATGGTCCAGCCATTGTGGAGGACAGTTTGGCAGTTCCTCAGAAAACTAACTAGAACTTCCATATGATCCAGGAGCTCCACTGCTGGATATATACCCAGAAGAATTGAAAGCAAAGACACAAACAGATATATGCACACCAATGTCCATAGCGGCATCATTTACTATTGCCAAAAGTTGGAATCAATCCAGGTGCCCATCAACAGATGAATGGATAAACAAAATGTGATACATATATTCAATGGAATATTACTCAGCTGTAAGAAGGAATAAAGTCCTAAAACATGGGATTAGGTGGCTGAATCTGGAGGACCTTATGTTGAGTGAAGCAAGCCAGGCCTTGAAGGATGAATAGTACATGACCTCAATGATATGAATTAAGCAAATTGAGCAGACTCAGAGAGCTATTGTCTGGAAGATATGTTTTCATGAAAAGCAAAGCGAGAGGGAAGTTGCAAGCCAACACCCATACAGACGTAATCTCTGGTAAGGTGAAAGTGTGTAGTTGCATATTGAAGGGATATGACAGGAGGGTAGTGATATTATTGGGTTGGGTGTTACAGGGTCAACCGGTGTGTAGAATGGAAAAGTGTGGGTTGGAAGGTCCAGGGCACTGGGGGAAGGGTTGGGAGAGGGACCAGGTGAACATTGTGGAACTGCGGGTATGTGTTGAAAGTATAAAGTTGGTAATGCTCTTATGGCAATAGGACAAGGAAGAGTTACTGGTTTAGGGTGTTGGATGTGGGAGGCATTCAGGACAGGGTACACCTGGAGTAGGCTTCTAGGGAGTGTGTGAGTGATCATTCTGTCATAATGTGTTGTATCAGTGGGTGGAGACCCACATAATGAGCAGGAAGGAGTTGGACTCCCATCCTGGGGAGGACTGATTTGTTCACAAATAGACAGGCGAGAGTCTATCAAGAGCATGGGCAGTTCTTAATAGGGGAGGACAAACCAGTGTGTCAAGACCTCAGTTTTGTTGCATGTAACTATGAATCTTGTCATCCAAAGAGAGAAGACAGGGTGTTGCCATGGGCTCTTAGGGGATGGGAAGGGAGGAATAGAAAAGATCAAACAGGGAATATTTAATGGGCAGTGGAAGTGTTCTACATGACCTTACAATGATGGACACAGGACATGGTAAATATCACATGGTCTAAAATGTAAAACATAATGTAAATCATTGACCATGTTTAGTAGCTATTTTTCACTATTTTTATATCAGTTATAACAAAGGTAACATCCACATATAAAAAATTATTAATACAGAGGGGAGAAAAGGGGGAGGTATGTTGGGTATATGAGAGTCTTCTGTATTCTGTGTGTGATTTTGCTATGACCTAAAAATTTGAAAACAAAATGAAAAACAGTGAGGCATTGGGTAATGAGTGGGGGAAGGTGCCACAGTACAGACATGACACCAGACATTGTGGTAGTGAAAGGCAAAATGCCAAAAAAAAAAAGTTTTCTTAAATGTGTTTCATTTTTTAAAATATCCCAATCATTTAATTTTATTTTTAGTTTTTAAAATTTTTTATGTACTTTATCTCTTATATTTAAACATATCACTATTGTTTCACTTTCCTATTAATTGTATTCAGCTATAGTAATGGCTTCATTTTTGAAGAAGATTTGGATCACAGAAGGGTTACAAGTGGGGTGGGTGAGGATCATTGGTGTGGGGTGTCAGTGATGGGGGATGCATGGGAGGAAGTTCACCTGAGCATATATATAAGATATGTAAAAATGTTCAGATGTTCATGGGACATTGTCACAGTGGGGAAAGAGTCACACAATCACTGAGAGAATACTGAATTCCCATCCTGGAGGGCTCTGCCACATTCTCTAAGGGAGCAGCAGCAGTTCCCCAAGTGCAGGGACAGTGACTGGTGAAGTAGGAATGATCCACTGATGGACATTTGATATGGACGACTAAACTTATGAGCCTTTGCGCTTGAAATTAAAACTTATCCAATTGTTATGGGGTGCCTAAGATTTGCCTCCTGAGAGCCTCCTTGTTGCTCAAATGTGACCTCTTTCTAAGCCATATTCAGCATATGAATGCACTACCTTCCGCCCTGCATTGGAACATGACTCCCAAAGATGAGCCTCCCTGGCACTGAGGGATTGCTACCAAGCACCAACTAGCAAAGCAACTGGAAAAAGACATTGAATAAAAGGGGTTAAAGTAAAGACAAATGAGTTTATATGGCTAAGAGACTTAAAAGTGTGTCGGGAGGTCATCCCAGAGGTAATGCTTATGCACACCTCAGCAGGATCTCATAAACTTCCAAAGTGGACAGTACCCCAAATAGTGGGGCTCCTGATGGCTCTGGAGAAACCCTGGGTCCCATGGTCAGGGGGATAGCTCCAGAGGTTGGTGCCTTGCCAGTGGGCTCTACTTTGGAGTTTGTGCTCCTGAGAGTGACAGAGCTAGACTCAATTATGTCTTCCCTGCACATGGCTCTTCTGCCCCTTCTATTTAAACCTATACTTGGTGCTGGAGTTTGTAGGTGTACATCCAGAGACTTGAGTCTTTGGGATGTCCATGTTCCAGCTGGTCCCGGAACCTCGGTGGAATTGCAAACCCTACTGTACAGCACATTGGGCTCACCCTGGACAACTGGCAGGGAGATGATAATGGACAATGGCCATACCAGGGAATGGAGAGAATCTGCAGCTGCAGGCAGGATAGCCCATCCATCTTCCCCATGGGATATAAGCCCCCTCTCAATTGGAGGTGGAGTGGACATCACCATCCCAGAATCTTTGAGATTGGGGAAGAGCTATGGACTAGAGTGGACTTACTGGTATTCTACTATAGACATATTGTGACTCTAGCATTAGAAGAAATTACAACATTGATTTGGAGCCAGTGGCCACTGGGGGCTCTGGGGACAGGAATAGGGAAGAACAGTTGTAATACAAGGGATTTTTTGGGACTTGGGAATCATCCTGAGTGACGTTGCAATGACAGATATAGGCCATTTTATATCATCACAGAACATGCAGAACTGTATGGGAGAGAGTGTAGACTACAATGTGAAATATGGTCCATGCTTAATGGCAAAGCCCCCAGATGCATTTGTCAATTGCATTGAGTGTGCCACATTAATGAAGGATGTTCATGTGGGAGGGTGTGGGAGGTGTGGGGAGTGGGGCATATGGGAATCCCCATATCTTTTATGTAACATTAATGTAACCCAAGTATCTTTAAAAAAAAACACAGTTTTATTTTAAAACTATATAAGGGGAAGCAGATGTAGACCAAATGGTTGAGTACCAGCATCCCATGTACAAGGTTCAATCCCAGATACATTCCTAAAAAAAAAAAAAATTATCCAAGGAAAACAGCAAGATTGGCAGTAAAATATGGATTTTATATAATCACAGAAAAACAAAATTATCAGCAAATTTTGTGTCAGTATGATAACAGAAAATACAAGAAACATTAAGGAAAAAGTACCAGAAATGTGGTATGCCTTCATACTTTTAAAATGCCTAAATTACCAGAAAAATATAACAAATTAAAAGGGATGTGCACCTACTTGCTGGCTTTCACAGCTTGACAGAATTACAACATGTAAAAGCCAAACCTAAATGCTAGTAGAAGATTTTGGAACTGCTCTCTCAGCAAGTGATGGAATAGGAAGAAAAATTATCAACAATGATACTGACTGCCTCCTTATCATGAATCATAAATTTTTCTTAGTGCATATTTACTGCATACTTTTACTTAAGGCATATATATAAAACACTGCAAACAGAAAAATACACTTCTTTTTCATGAATTAAGAAATTATAGGGATGAGGGAGGTGAAGGAAGATATTAGGAGGAAATCATGGTCATCTTGTCTGAGATGAAGTTGGATTTAACCTGGGTAGAAGGGAGGAGGGAAAGGAAAAGGAGTCAGATGAGCGCAGGATGTGAAGGATGGATGTGACGTGGAAAGAGAGAAGTCAAGAAGGTCCACAAAATTTAGCCAGGACACCTACCAAGGTGGAACGGTTGTACATGTAAAAGGGAGAGACCAAGGAGGAGGAGGTTTTGGAAAGAATCTAGAGTTTGGAATAGGCACACTAGACACAGAAGTGGGACATCCTGGATACAGCTCTGTGTAAATGTGAACTGTGTAGAAAAATTTGGATAAGATAAATATAGTTAGTTCTCATGTCAGTATAACTAGTACTTAAAGCCAAGAGTGACCACATGATCATTAAGTGAATCAATTTCTGAAACAGGAACGAGGATGAATTTTGAAGACCTGAGGAAAACTAATGCTGAGATATTTTTGGGAAAAAAAAGGAACCAGCAGAGGAGACAGATGGAATGGCTAGAGCATCCAGATGATAAAAAGAAAAAGGAGAATGTGGTGAACCAGAAGTAAGTGATGGGAGCCCTTCAAGAAGTACAGAGGAATTAAATGTCCCAAATGCAGCTGATGCAATGCAGCAATTAGTGGAATGTGAAGGATCATTTAGGATTAAGCTTTCTTTTTCTATCACCCAGGAGAAAAGAATACATGTCCTTATGGATAATCACAATATCTTTAGGTCATAATACTATAAACTTGAAGGACCCAAACATCCAGCAGGAGGAACGTGAATAAATATTTTGTGATATACTCATTCAATGTCAAAGGACTCAATAATAAAAATGAGGGAACTGCTGATCCACCATACAACAAGAATGAATCTCAAAACAATATTTTGAGGAAATGATACAGGCACCAAAATGTAAACTCCAATTTATTTCATTTTTATGAATTTCAAAATATGACAAAATGAATGTATAATGATAGAAAATCAGAATGAGAGTGAATATGTTGGGAGGTGGTTATATTTGAAGCATATAGGGATGAGTTTCCAGATTATTAGAAATGATTTGTATCTTGATAGGGTGATTGACTACTGTAGAAGGGGATGAAAGGTTTGAAAAATTGATGTCATTCAGTTAAAATCAATACATTTAACCATATTTAAATTTTAAATCAATTTTAAACAAACAACAAGAGAAAAAGAGAGAAGACTGCTTGTGAGAGTGTAATGGAGACAAGCACATTTTATTTTCAGTATCTTTCCCCCACTGACCACCTCACTGATGAGCAGCCGGGCTGTCAGTTTTTTGTGGATTCCAGGCAGAATGTTGGGAAGTTCTCTGGGGTTTGTTGTGGATACAGGGTTACTAGCTAGAGTCCTGAGGTGGCATCAGTGCCATGGAGGGCCTGTAGTCCTCTGTGGAGCTTGTCTTTTGGATGATCCTAGGGGTGCTTTAAGAGGTGGTGATGGAGCACAATGACACTAGTCCATACCTCCCATTCCATAGCCTCCAATGAGACTCAGGGTCGTTTCGATCTTTCTTCAGCATTTTGGTGGGTCTCCTATTGTTCAGACTTGAGCAGTCTGTTAGAAGCCAGCTTCATATAAAACATGAAAAACAGCTTGCTGACACACTAACTGCCCTGACTGATAAGAGATGTCAACTTCTTGATAAGGTGAGTGCTGCTCACAAGAAGTATTTAGAGACTAAGTCATCTTTAGGGGATGTTGGGCTAGAGAAAGCATCTTTAGAAATGCATGGATGTAATATTCTCACTGTCCTGATTCTTTGATAATCAGAGTAGGCTAGACATTCACTATATTAGAAACCATGCATGTGTCCCCAGACCTAGTTTTCTCCCTAGGTCTGGTTTTCAGAATGCTAGTGATAAACTAAGCCTGATTTATTATATGACCATACTCTATGGGAAAAGACTGTAACTCTGGATATCTTTGGTCAACGTTAAGAGATATAGCAGGGGGACAGATGTGGTTCAGGTGGTTGGGCATCTGTCTGTCATATGGAGGGACCTGGGTTCGATCCCTGGGGCCTCCAGGTAAAAATTAAAAAAAGAAAAAATATAGAAGTTGTGTGGGCCACCAGGCCTCATGCTTGGGTGTACTGCCAGGCCCTGCAAGTGGGTGAGCTGCCAGGCCCCATGTGCAGGTGCACCCCCAGACCCCACATTGGGTGAGCCGAAAGGCCCTGTATGTGGGTGTGCCACCAGTCCCTGTGAGCCACACAGCAAGATGATGACAAAACAGGAGAGTGACACAAGGGGGAGCCAAGATGAGATGCACAGAAAAGCCAGGAACTAAGGTGTCGTAGGTGGTAGGATGCCTCTCTCCCATGTCAGAGATTCCGAGGATCAAATCCCAGTGAAGACAGGAGGAGAAGGATGAGAAGAGAGGGCAGGAAATGGACACAGAGAGTTGCCCTCCGAAGGGACACAGAAACAGCAAAAATGGAGGGGGGGGTTAAAATGGATAAAATAAATAAATAAATCCTTAAAAAATGTATAGGGGAGGAAGATACAGACTATAGTTAGTAGTGATATTTTGATGATGCTCTTTCATGATTTCTTAACAAATGTTTAACAACAATGCAGTGTGTTTGTGTGTGTGTAAGGGGGTGATGTGTGGGAGCCCTGTATGATGTTATACATGTTTGTTTTGTAAGATCATGATGTTTACTGAACACTTAAGAGTTTTTGTATGTTCATGTATGAATGATATACTTCAATAAATTGTTTTTTAAAAAAAATGCCCAGCCTTCTTGACAAAGGCTAAGAAACGTTAAGGGAATGACAGCAATGTTGATGGAGGAATTAACTTTGGTGGTCCTAGAACTCAAGGAAGAGAGATCCAGATGTTCCAAACAAAGAAATGGTATGAAGAAGATGTTAAAAGCATTGGAGTCCCAAGAAGAGGTCATGCAAACCAGCACAGCACCAGGCACTCTTCCAAATTCAGTGTATTTGGAAACCCTTCCACTCCCTGATGGTTCCTCCTCCAGGAGTGGGCCTGGGTCAATCTTAAAGCAATACTGAACTTCTGCTCCACACAGGCCTGCAGAGCCAACAGGCTGGAATATCACTGTCCAATTCAATGTGAGAGTTTTTGAGGCCAGTAGATCAAGGGAACCCTTCCATGGGTTGGAGTTCCTCTGGCTTCACCTCCTGGACACAGAAGTGATTTTTCCCATGGTCCATTCCTCCTTCAATCACACAGAGTTTGGAATTGAGGAACAAACCAGAAATATAGGACGTTCTCTTTATAGAAACTCAACATGAAAGAAACTACTACTGCTGATGAGATTGTTCATATACTTGACTAGTTAAGAGACTTATGTATATGTTTATATGTGTTCATTTATTTATTAATCTGTTTATGTATTTATAATTTTTATATTCATCTTATAGAATAAACTTTCTTTTATTGTTCTCATCTATATAATATCTATTACATACATAATTATAAGCTGAACATATATGCAGTTCAGTCATGAGTCTTTTAACACAAAAGCAATATAAACTTGCAAGAGTATATTCCCAAGAACCTAAGTTATAAATAAATGTAAATTTTACTTCAATTTTTAATAGTTGTAAAATAAAAATCAAAGGAGAATTTTCATCTCTCTTGGGAAGAAGGTAAACAGTATACTTACAAAGAATTTTAAAGAATTCAATGGTATATTTGAAAATAATAAGGAATAAAAATTGAAAAGTTATATATTCACATTGAGATATTTGTATTCCCATGCAAGAGTGCTGCAGTATGAGTCTCTAAGTAGGAATAAACACCTCTTGGACAATATCAGAAAATATATACTCCCCATCCCTCACCCATGTCTCCCTCCTGCTTTCCATTTAAATAACACTCCTCAAAGGAAAGCTGAGGAGCAGCAAGGAGCTCCTTTCCAGGGAAACAGCTGGCATCCCTAAGATAATAATTCTATATAATGATGCTATGGGAGACAGCAAAAACTAGAGGTTTCTAATGACTCCCAAGGAAAGCAGCAAGTGACACACACCATTTGAGGCATCCACATGACATAAATGAACGAATAAAGCACCATGACTTTTCCCCAAAATAGAGACAGAAAACTGGACTTGGTTGTGGTGATAGATCAGTGATTATAAGAAAGAAAGTCCTTGTCACTGTGGAGCTGATAATATAGGAGAGAATGGAAAACTTGAAAAGAAATGACAGAAAATACATGGCATGTCAGGAGATATTAAGGGTGATGGAGATGAATAAGCAGAGACGGAAGGGAGTGCAGATTTTTGGGGACAAAACAGGGTAGGGAACTTGTGGAAGTAGACATCAGGCAAGCTCTACCTGAGGAGAGGGCATCTGAGTAGTGAGGGTACCTGGCACAAGCATTGAAGGATGAGGGGCCAGAGCAGATGATAGCACTCAGTAGGGGTGATGAGCATGAGGGTTGTGAGGACCAGCCAGGGTCCAGAGTCGCTGGACCACAGTGAGTCACATGCAGGTTGAGGGGGCTAAAGGCTGACATGGGCCAGATGACTGAGGACACTCATTATGGTAGAGAAAAGAATTTTATTTCAAGATGACAGTGACTGCAATGTAGAGGCAAAGGTAAAACAGAGAATCTAGTTTGGGACACTGACCATGACTTCACACTGAGCACAGTGAAGGCGAGACCCAGGCGGGTACCGTGTACAGTGACAAGATCAGATCCAAGATGTGTCTTGTTGATGACTGTGGGTACAAGAGAAAATAGGAGATAGGAGGTTAACACTGAGAGTTTGACATGAGCATCTGCGTGAAGGGTGGCATCCTCCACAAAACAGAAGGGTGGCATCCTCCACAAAACATCCTCCACAAAACAGGCTGGCAGAGGAATGTATTTGCTAGGATACTGGACTGAGGTTATTTGTGAGGAGGGAGATTTCATAGTTCCCTTATTCATCACATTGCAAATAACAAATGCTCAGTTTAATAGAGGCAAATTGGACACAGAGGTGATCACATGTGCAGTTATAAATTTAATGGATCATCACGGAGAGCTGCATTAAACAGAAAAGTTCCAAGGAATAGGAAGATCCTAATGGGTAAAATAGTGGGTCTGCTTATGGCCGCATCCCTGTGTAGCATTCCCCATCATCAACATCACAAGCTGCCTCACCAGTGGACTGGCCCAGCCTGTTATCCCATGTACTGGCTTGGGTTTTGCAGAATCCCTATTCCCTTCACTTTTCCTACCATGAGCAATAACAGCATCAGTAGTCATGAAGCCCTGGAGACAGCTAAGTAATTGGCCTGAGCCATTACACACATTCATGATATAGACATAAAGGGCTGTTCTTGCCCTTTGTCTAATGAAAGGTCATTCCAACCAATGTATTACCTGGGATACTATCTCTGCCTGGAAATGGGCTTTTGCATCTGGAGATCTGACTTCAGGACCCATGTGCTCCTCACTATTGTGGTAACCTGCCAAGTCCTCATGTTTCTGAAAGTCATTCCCAGAACTTTTACTCTATTTCACTTTGAATACCTTTTATCTCTACCCGACTCTCTAAGCCTGTGGTTCAAAATACTTTAACTAAAATATTTCTCAGCAAATCCAATCTGAATATTTTCCTAGGGCCTGCCAGGAACTTAGCCTGAGAGTGCTTGAACAAATCCTGAGAACAAATTCAATGCTAGATATATTATTTGCATTAAGTCATTCATCCCTCATGAAGAGAGTTCAAGGTTGTAAATGTTATTCCAGGTTCAGCACTTTTGAATGGAAATATCAATCCTCAGTGCATCCTCAGCAGTAATAGCTCTGAGGGAATATGAATCCCATGTTCACCATGGGAGCCATAGTACCAGGAGAGCTGGTGCTGACAGTTTAGCTGAGTGTCGATTTTTTCTTGAATCCATTTTTTTTTCTGGTGAGGCAATGTTGGTTAGAGATGTCATTTGTAGTGGAAATGTTTTTTTTTAGTTTTCTGAAAGTTGCAGGGAGTAATATACCAGAAATGGTTTGGCTTTTTAAATTTTTTTATTTTATTTTTTTAATTTTTCACGAGGTCCCAGGGATCAAACTCTGGTCCCTTCATATGGTAGACAGACACTGAACCTCTTGAACCACATCCATTTCCCTGGTTTGGCTTTTATTATGGGAAGTTATTAGGCTAAAAGCTTACATCTGAGGCTGTAAAAATGTCCAAATCAAGGCATCATTTGAGATGATGTCTTCCCGAAGGTTGGCTGCTGGTGATCCTGGACTCCTGCTATATGGCAAGATACAGTGGCATCTCTGCCAATTTGAGTCTCTGCCTTTTCTTCCAGACTTACTTTCTTTCTGAGGTCAACCAGGGGCAATCAGGTATATGGCTTATTTCTTCCCTCTTCTCTGTTCCTCTCAAGGTCCTCTTTTGGTAGCTGTGTTTGCTCTGCTGAATTCATCCTCCAGCCACTGGGACCTCTATCATTCAGACTCTTGGGGATTATCTGTTTTGCAACTTTTTTCTGTGTATCTGCTTTTTTTATTCCACCATTTAAAAAGCACTCAAATCGGAGGTTTAAGGCCCACCCTGGGTCTTGACATCTAATTAAAGGACCTGAACAGAAGTAATTTAATCAAGAGTTGCCACCTACAATGCACAGGAATGGGTTACCTCTACGGACATGATCTATTGTGAGTTCCTCAGATAGCCTAAGACCATCACAGTTGGTTTCATGGTGCCTTTCTAGGGATCAGAAAATATGTTGCTTCTGTTGAAAGTCCTTCAGAGGGGGGTGTAGGTGCTCCCCCATCTGCTAGTTTCAGTACAGTCGTGTCATGAATGCTAAAGTCCTGTTGGTGTGGTTGTCTGTGTAGTGGTACATGTAGCAACCACTACATACATATGTACATGTACATATATGTATATACAAATACATACATACACTTGTGCTTATATAAAAATATACTTTTATTCATACCCAGAATTCCCTTATCTCACTGTAGGCAATAATATATTTTTCCCAATGTCCTCTATAATTTTTTCTGTTTCATCACTCCCTTTTTCAGGATGCATGTTTTGTTCTCCATATTTCATACTACCAATCTCCTCAAATACCCAGTGTTCCTGGTTGCTAATTCTCACTTAGCTACTAGACTAGAAACTCTGTGTGTTTAGGTGGGGCCTGTGTCTATTTCTGTGGGTTGATGGAGGAGTTTTTTAACACACTTTTATTAAGATATAATCACACACATAGTCCATTCAAAATGCACAATCAATGGCTCTCAGTATAGTTAGGGCTGTGCATTCATCACCACAATTAATTTTAGGACATTTTCATCACTCTAAATGGAAACCACCATAAATGACAGGAGTTACCTCTCAATTACTCAGTCCTTCCCCAGCCCTACATAACCACTAATATGATTCTGTCTCTATAGATTTATTTATAATTACATTTTAAACAAATAGACCTCTTCCATTGGTAGTACTTTGTGTCTGGTTTCCTTCATATAGCAAAATGTTTTTTATTGTGATTTTTTAATTAGACAGTTTGTAGGTTTATATAAAATCATGAAAAATACAACATTCCCATATCATCCCCTATTGTTGGAACTTTGCATTGGTGCACTACCATTGGTGCAATGGAGGAAAGATATTGAAGTATTACTGCTAATGAAAGCCCATAGTTTGCATTAGTTATATTTTCCCCATATTCCACCCTTTTGTTAGTACCTGTAATAGTGACGTGCATTCATTATATATCCTGAGGGAACATTCTTATGTTTGTACTATTAACCACAGTCATCCTTCACTACTTGGTTCACTGTGTCATACACATGTTTTATCCTCTAGCTTTCCTTCTAGTAATATACATGACTGAAAACTTTCCCTTTAAACACATTTACACACATAATTCTGTGTTGTCCATACAGACAACACAATTGTATACATTTCTAAACATTTGCACTCAACCTACTGTAAAATTCTGCAAAATGTAAACATTAGTTCCCCCATTTTTACACTTCTTCCATCTCCGGGTAACCTATATTGTAGATTATAACCCTATGAGTTAGTGTTTTGTAGTTAGTTGATATTAGTTGTGGTAGATTCATCTTGTTTTTGAATTCCAAAAATAGATATTGGATTATGTTTGTAAACTGGTCCATCCCTCTGGGCATATTAAATTATATTGGATTCAGAGATTTCACTTTTACTTGATTAAATAATGATTAAGGCTTAAGTGGGCCATGTCAATAGGCTGTTGCATCCCTGCCCCCTTGGTGAATGGGGGCTCAAAGAGAAACTGCACTTCAGAGAAGGGAGGTTGGAGCTTGAGTTGGAGTCCAGGAAATAAGCACACAGAGGAGCAGAATAGCTGAGCCTGGAGACAATCGAGCCCCAGGGAGACAGACAGAGCCAGTTGCCTGATCATCTACAGCAGCCTTGTGGAGAACCCAGAGAGAGTCAAGCCACAGGAAGAGAGGAAACCAGGAAGCATGAACCCTCACAGACATCGGCAGCCATCTTGTTCAACACATAGCAACAAATTTTGTTGAGGGAAATAATTTATGCTTCATGGCCTGGTAACTCTAAGTGTCTACCCCAAATAAATACCCTTTTTAAAATCCAACCAATTTCTGGTATTTTGCATCAGCACCCCCTTTTGCTGACAAACACATGAGTGAAATCATATTATATTTTTGTTTTTGTGCCTGGCTTATTTCACAAAAATCCATAATGTGACAGGAATAAAGTCTGCATTCTTTCTTACATCCAAATTGCATAGCTTTGTGTACATATATCAAATTTTGCTTATCCATTCATTGGTTGATTGACGCTTGTCTCCATCTTTTGGTAATTGTGAATAAAACCAGGATGAACATCGGTGACCAAATGTCTGCTCACTTCCCATTTTTCAGTACCTCTGATTATGACCCTAGTAGCATGATTGCCAGATCATATAGCAATTCGCAGGAATGCTTCACTTCCTGAGGAACTGCTAAACTGTATTCCATAGTGGCTACCCCATTTTACATTGCCACAAACAGTTTATGACTGTTTATCTTCCTCTACATTCTTTCCAACAATTGCAGTTTTCTAGGTGTTTTTTATTCTGGCCATTCTAGTAGCTGTGGTATGATATCTCATTGTAGTTTTGATTTGTATTTCTCTATTAGGTTAGCAATGGAGAGCAATTTTTCCTCCATTATGTAGGCTAATTTCTTGACCAGGTCTTTTCAAGCAGAGATGATTTGATTGGGAAGAGGTTCTTTTTATCTCTTTTGTCTTTCATTGCACATACCTTCAGTGTAAATAAGAAACATTTGCTCAGCCCAAGGTCTGAAGATGATTCACCACATTTTCTTGTATGAGTTTTATGTCCTGGCACTTATGTTAGGTCTTTAATCATTTTCAGTTAATTTTTGTTTAAGGCATGAGGTACGGGTAAGGTCTGAAAGGGCAAAAAGGCAGCTGGCTTAAAGGGAGAAAGTATTTTGATATTACCAATTTGATAGGGTTTAATATCCATGATTTATAAAGGGATTCTACAACTCAACACTAAAACAACATGTCACCCAATTAAAAATGGGCAAAAGTCTTTATTGAAAAAATGATAAAAGTTTCCACACACATACACAGTGTTTATAATAGGGAAGCAGTGTGTATATAGGTAGTTGTGTTGGAATTCTTTATTTTCTGACAGACTTTTAAGTAAACTTTTCAACTTATCTTATTAACATGATGTATCATCCTGGAAATGGATAACAGATTATGTTAAATTTAGATCTGATATGGTATGAAAACTGTTGTCTTTTCATAGGTAACTAAGAAAAGAATATAAAAATAATGCATATCTTCTAAATAAATAGAAGAAACAAGATTGAATAAAACCAATGAGTGCTAAAGAAGTCACTCAGGAGAAAAACAACAGTGTTGAACAATGAGGACAAATAGAAACTGCATGAAAAGAAAGATGAATAAATTTAAATTTGAACATAATTATATTCATATAAATATTCCACCTAATAAAAATTTTCAAGGAGATTAAAAAAAATAACCCAATGTGTTTTATTTTAAAACCCATCTAAGGGGTATCAGATATAGATCAAATGGCTGAGTGCCTGCTTCACATGTACAAGGTCCTTAGTTAAATCTCAGATATCTCCTAAAAAAAATCATCCAAGTAAAACAGTAAGTTTGGCAATAAAATATGGATTTTATATAATCACAGAAAAACACAAATATCAGCAAATTTTGGGTCAGTATGGCAACAGCAAATACAACAAATATTAAGTAAAAAGTACCAGAAATGTGGTGTACCTTCATACTTTAAAATGTTTAAACTAACAGAAAAACATAGCAAATTAAAATTGACGTGCACCTACTTGCTGGCTTTCACAAACTTACAGAATTACAACGTGTAAGAGCCAAACTCAAATGCAAATAGGAGATTTTGGAACTACTCTCTCAGCAAGGATGGAATACAAAGACGAATTATCAACAATGATGCTGACTATTGCATTATAACGAATAATACATTTTACTTCATGTATATATAATGCATACTTTTACTTAAGGTATATATATATAAAACACTGCAAACAGAAAAATTCACTTCTTTTACATGAATTAAGAAATTGTAGGGCAGAGGTGGAGAAGAAGGAGGATGTTAGGAGGCAACCATGGTCATCCTGTCAGAGATGAAGTTGGCTCTAACCAGGGAAGAAGGGAGGAGGCAAAGAAGAAGGGGTCAGATAAGCACAGGATGTGAAGGATGAATGTGAAGTGGAAAGAGAAACATCAAGAAAGGTCACAAGCTTTAGCCTCAACACCTACCAGAATGGAACCACAGTACATGGAGAATGGAGAGACCAAGGAGAAGGAGGTTTGAGAAGAAGTCTAGAGTTTGGTGTTGGCACAGTAGACACAGAAGTGGGAAGTCCTGGACACAGCTCTGTGTAAATCTGGATCGTGTGGAAAAATTGGGGTTAGATAAATATACTTAGTACTCATGCCAGTAGAGATGGTAGTTAAAGCCAAGAGTGATCACATGATCTGTAAGTGAATCAATTTCTGAAGAAGGAACTAGGTCCAAGTTTGAATCCCTGGGGAAATCTAATGTTGAGGTTTTTGGGAAAAAACAGGAACTAGCAGAGGAGACTGAGATGGAAAGGCTAGAGCATTCAGATGATAAAAAGAAAAAGGAGAATGTGGTGAACCAGAAGTAAGTGATGGGAGCACTTCAAGAAGTACAGAGAAAACAAATGTCCCAAATGCAGCTGATGTGATGCAGCCATTAGTGGGATGTGAAGGATCTTTTGGGATTCATCTTTCCTTTTCTATCACCCAGGAGAAAGGAAAACATGTCCTTCTATAAATGTACATGTCCTTCTATAAAGGACATGTACATGGATACTCATAATATCTTTAGGTCATAATAGTCCAAACATTTTTAAAAAATATATTTTTCATTAAAAATATAAAGACATTAATTTACATAAATGTTACATAAAAATATAGGGGATTTCCATATGCCCTGCTTCCTACACCTCCCAGATTTTCCTACATTAACATCCTTCATTAGTGTGGTATGATTGATAAAATTGATGAAAACATTTTAGAATATTGCCACAAAGCATGAATTATAGTTTACATTGTAGTTTACACTCTCTCCTGCACAATTTTGTAGGTTATGGCAAGATACGTTATGGCCTGTATCTGTCATTGTAATGTCATTCAGGAAATTTCCCAAGTCCCCAAAATGCTCCCATATTTCACCTGTATTTCCCTTTCAGAACCCCTAGTGGCCACTACCTCAACCTAAATGACATAGTTTCTTCCATTCCTAGAATCACAATAAATCTATAGTAGAATACCAGTAATTCTACTTTAGTCCATAGTTCATTCTCCAATCCTGAGGATTCTAGGATTGTGTTGCCCACACTCCCTCTAATTGAGAAGCGGCTTTGATCCCATGGGACATATGGATGGGACTCACTTGCTTGCAGTTGTAGATTCTCTTGGTTCCTTGGGATGTTCATTATCCATCATAATCTCTTTGTTAGTAGTCCTGGGTGAGTACAATGAACTGGAGAGCAGGTATTGCAACTCCATTGAATTTCTGGCCCCAGCTGGCACATGGACAGCCCAGAGATTAAAGTCTCTTGGATGTGCACTTACCAACTCCATCACCAACTATAGGTTTAAATAAAAGAGACAGAAGATGTATGACCATGGGTCCTGGGTGTCTCTAGAGCCCTCAGGATCCTCCTATTTGGGGTAGTATTTACCTTGGCCGTCTATCAGATCTTGCTGAGACATGCATAGGCATTATCTCTCTGATGACCTCCTGACTCACTTTGAAGACTTTTAGCCATATACACTCACTTGTCCTTACCTTTCCCCCCTTTTATTTAGGTCTTTTTCCAGTTGTATCACCAGCCAGTGCTTTGTAGAAATCTCAGTGCCAGGGAGGCTCATCCCTGGAAGTCATGTCCCATGCTGGGAGGAGTAATGCATTTCTATGCTGAGTTTGGCTTAGAGAGAGGTCATATTTGAGCAACAAGGAGGCTCTCAGGAGGCAACTCTTAGGCACTCTCCAACACTAGGCTAAGTTGCAAATTCAAGAGCAAAGGCTTGCAAGCATAGTCATCAACATCAAGGGCCCATCAATGGATCATCCTTCTTCACTAGTCATTGCCCCTGCACTTGGAGGATTGTTGCTGTTCCATTAGAGAATGTGGCAGAGCTCCCCAGGATGGGAATTCAATAATCTTTCAGTTGTGTGAATCTCCACCCACTGTGTCAATGCTCCATGAACATTTGAACATATTTATATATGTTATATGTATGCCCAGTTGAACTTTCTTCCATATATCTCCCATCACTGATACCCCATTCCATTGATCCTCCCCTGCCATAGTTGTAACCCTTCTGTGACCCAAAATCTCTTCAAAAATTAAGCCAAGAATACTGCCATATTCAATTAATAAGTGACATAATAATGATAGGTTTAAACATAAGAAATAAAATACATAATAATTTAGAGAAAGTAAAACTAAAATAAAGTAAAAAATATTGAGATATTAAAAAAATTAAAAACATTTTAAAAACTAAATAAATTATTTTTGACACTTTTCCTTTCATCACTGTAATATCAGTTGTCCTGTATGTACAGTGGCATTTTCATGCATTTCTTCTCCAGTGTCTTACTTTTTTTTTTTATATTGTCTTCAAAGAATTTTTAGGTCACAGTAAGTTTACATACAGAATATAGGGGACTCCCATATACCTAACACCCTCCTCCTTTCCCCCCTTCCCTATTAATAATCTTTTTACATTTGGATGGTACATTTGTTACTACTTATGTATAAATATTGAAACATAGCTACCAACCATAGTCAATGGTTTACATTATGGTTTATATTTTAGAGCATACACTTTTATAATTTTTTGATGAAATTTCACAAGGCCTGTATCCATCATTGCATGAT